>VZTT01043467.1:8478-22139 GCA_013400855.1 Buphagus erythrorhynchus | reverse complement strand
TATTTTAATTCAGAAATACACTCTGTAGACTAAATTACTTCAGGTATCTTCTCAACATCTTCACTTTTTTTGATGTCTAATGCACGAATACTTAATTTAATTTTTGATAATAATAAGAACAAAATGTCATTGCTATATTTGCTTTTCCAGAGTAAAGGGAAATGTTGCTGTATGACCAAAAAAAAATGAATACATATAGTTAGGACTTTCAAATAGCTGTAGAGATAAGAGAACTCATTGCAACACCACTATGAGGACACCATTTACATGCGAGGGAAAATGCAGTTTTCAAGTTAGTGTCAAACTAGTTTTTAANTTTTTTTTTTTTTTACACATAAAACCAACCATGTCTCCCATTTTAAGAGGAAATGAATTTTCATTCGTTCTTCACATACAAGAATTTTCAAAAAGTTTTTATTTTTAATGAGGACATATCAATTACCAGACAGAGCTGTAATCCATGTACTGAACTGAGTTCTAGCTTTTCAAAGAATAAGAAATATAAATTTTTCCCTAGTTTCCTGCTGTATTACAAGTTCTCTTAAGAGCTGCTCCATAAAAGGGAAGAACAAGGTTAAATTTCTCATTAAACATTAATTCAAAATTTAGCTCCTGAATAAAATAACTCTTGATTCTTTAGCAAATTTGCACAGTGCCCCTGAGGTATCACAGCCCATTTAAACTAGGACTAGCACTAATAGCTTTATATGTATATCTGCATATCTATATTAATATGTAAAGGTCAAATTACAATATCTCAAGTGCTGTTAGTAATTAACTGTGGTCCTGATCCAGCTCCTCTGAAGTAAATGCAAGTCTTTGGTGATTTAAACAGGAAGTTGAGTGAAATAAAAAGTTTAGGATAGATGTGCACCAATCACACAAACACAAATATAAAAATCATTGTTCTTGAATGGATATAGGGATAGATTGCCACTGTAGTTACTTTGTAGATACTGTGAGTTTTCCTAAAGTGTATTATTATTCAAATACAAAAGGGTCTACTTTTTATTTTCAAATTAAGAACCAGAACTATCATACCAGAACTATCAAAGAAACTATAAATCCCTATTTCATTTTATAGCTGTTTACTCAGCCTCAGCTGCAAAACACTGCATAAAACTACTCTTCATATACATCCTTATTTAAATTGCTTTGTTCTCTGGGGACTGTTCAATTTATGAGACTCATATGATAAATTGCAAAGCTTCTATGTTCACATTGATTTTAAAACATAAAGATGGGACTGGAAAGTAGTGGAAAAATAATGTATGTATATATCTGTTTCCTCTCTACAGACATAACTGGTGACATTTATGTATACTTTTTTCAATCAGGATGATCTCAAATGTCCTGAAGTTGTGCTATGCCCTGCTATATGAACTTACAGGAAGCAACATAATTTTGGTTTTATAAATACCCACAGTTATGGACATACCATAAACTGACTCCACTAAGTGAGAATAAAGAGAAAACATTGTTATTGATGCACTGAAGAAAATAAAAGCCTATACTGAAAAGGCACAGGAACCACCTTGTTATGCAGATAAAAAAAATAAATTACAACAAACTTATAAATGAAAAAAAAATGTTGCCCATCTTCCAACCATCTGGTTTTCCCTTTTATTCTTCAAAGCTTGTAGAACAGATGCAGTATCTCTTCAGACAGGAGTGAAAGAGTGACGCACTTGCAATTCTCAGGAGACAGCATAAGACTTTACTGTTTAACATCCATAACTTCAAGATGATTTCTCACCTATTACAACTTAAACAGGTCATAGTAAATTCCATCAATACCTTTGCATAAATATCACCCATTGCCATTTTAGCAGTTGCATGTTCTAACCTCTAGCAAAATGTCTCATGTGAATTTCATTATATTCACTCAGCCTGTGGGCATATTAAATGCAGTAGGTGTGTGGTAAATGCACTAATCACTGTCTAACTAAACTGCAAATGATAGCAGAGAAGTGTGAATGCAGTCAGGCACTAGTTATGTCCTTGTATCAGCAATTCCTGCCTTTTTTTTGACACTGAAGATGCTGGTGAGACAAAACAATGCCTGAATTCATCATCCAGGCACTTAACAAAATTCCTGCTCTGGTTCACTCAAATGTTGTTTCACCGTCTCTGGGAGCACAATACCATAGGAGCACACAGCGTGGGGGATAATGTCAGGCAGCCTTACAAGCATTCCAGAAAAAGAACAGTTAGCACACTTAGCCTGCTTTTCCAAGTTCCAAATCAAGAGCAACCCAAGTCTTCAATGACTTGGAATGAATTCAACCTCTGTAACATTTACAACTGTTCATTGTATTTTCATTACTAACCACACTGAGCAATTGTGCATTTCAGTAGTTACATGTTTACAGAACTGCGAAGATTCAGGCTCTTAATATAGAAAGTATTCAAGCTCAATTACTGATTTTAGTGTATTTAGCTTAAACACAGGTCATTCTGAGAGTTTTGGTGGATATGGAGAATACCAGTTTTCTAGACCCAAAACCTTTTCCGGAAGACCCTAACATTGTGGGCTTTTTGGGTTAGATTGGTTTTGGGGTTTGGTTTTGATTTCTTTTGTGATACAAGCCCTTTTAAAAGAAAATTAAAAAATGAATGTACAAAAGAAAAAAAAAAAAAAGAAATAGATATCATATTCTACCCCATACTCTGTTTTGAAGTGTTTGCAGCTTGTGAGCACCTTTGATTGTGTGTTGCGAGAGTGAAGAACTATTGAAGTGTACTGTATACATTTAAGGGCTTGTTAGCCAACACCTTGTGGGTCTAAAGCAATGGGCTGGCTGATGGGGTTATGGAGCTGTACAATAAGAGCCTGACACATATCTAGTGTCTTTGTTCAGCCTGAGAAGAACAGTGATAGTGAACATAGTGAACATCACTTCCTCTACCAGTGAGTTATGACAAGTAGTAATAAATCAGATAAACTTCCTTATTTCCTTAAAGGGAACCAAATTTTCATCTCAGACTAGCATTCTCTAGCCAATTGATTACAAGCAATTTCAGGACCATCAGATTAAAAGATTTCGTATGGAAACTCTTTGCTCAGCATTATATCTTTGTATATACCATAAGGGAAAAGTATAGAGGTATTTGTGTGTATGCAGATACAAAAACTTAAATACAGGCTGCAAGAAATACTGTACCATTTTTTAGCTCAGATTGTGTGCAATGCCCCGTACAGAAAGAGAGGGATGACCAAATGTTAGATTCTGCAGACCAGCGGCAGTGAGGTGCAGGTCTGATTCCAACCCCTTTTCTTGGTCCTTCCTAAGGGACCAAGACAGAACAAGCTGTTACAGCATCTCAGACGTGGTAAGTTTGGTGCGGATTTAAATTCCATTAGGGAGAAAAAATAAACTAGTTTTCACCACTGACTGAGATTCTAAATCTCAAAATTAAATAAAAAGCAACAAAAGGAAAAAAAAAAAACCAAACCAACCAAAACAACAAACAAAAACACTTCCCATTCTCACAGGTATTATACAAACATAACCCTTTTCCTGTTTTTTTTCAATAAAACTCTTAAATTAGGAATAGAAAAAAAGAGTTTAGCTTTCTTTTGCTTCAATTCAGCAAACATGACAAACAAGTGTAACTGGCTTACACTGAGTTGAAACTAATTTAATTCTTAAAATAGACCTAGTTATTACTCATATTGAACAAAAAAGTATAATTAAGCTCATGTTAACACAGGAGGGTAAAATTAATTAATTATATGTTATGGAACAAATCTTTCTTTTTATCCGCTAGAAAACTGTCTACAGCCATAATTTTTGTTAGTGCCTTCTCTCTGCAATAATTTCTTGACTAAAACTCATTTGGAGCACTGACTTTTTAATTCAAGGGGTTTTTTGTCTGGATAGAAGTCCACACAGGAGGTCTGTTCTCTGAATGAATGATACTAGCTCTGAGAATTGCAATCCCAGTGTGATTACTCCAATTTAGAAATGAGAAAATAATTTGTGAGAAAACGTTGAATAATTTCTCTATATTCACTGTGTTTAAAAACAACCCAAACAAAAGAAAACCAAAAAATCAAAACAAACAAAAAAGCAAACCCAAAATAAGTTAATAATATGCATGGCACATTCTAATTTTAGATCATGTATCTGGAACATACTCTGTGTCTTATTCTGTTTCTTTACTTTTTCCTATTGTCTACAGTTTTATAATACCTTAGGAAAAAATTCACTTGAATGCAAACAATCAATAGTTTATTAAGATACTTCAGCCCTACACTGTGAATGCTACAAATCCAAAGTGGTGCAAAAAAAAATCCAAAAAAATACAACCCCAAGACTCTCAGAAAAATTACTATTTTCTTCCCATCAACTCTGCATAGATACGATATTTTTAAACATAGATTTTTCATCTGTGCATTGCATGTTGCTCAAAAAATACAGTTCAAGTTCACACTGAACTTTGTAACTCACGCACTGTGTGATCTGTATAGACCATTAAAACTACGGCTGAAATGATGCTACAAAATATCCTTTGCTAACAAACAGCTAACACATTGAATTAATCCAGTAGGGAAAAAGCAGGTGAATATTGGTAGATAGGAACCATGAGAGCGGAAGGAATTAATGCAGTTTTTTGGCAGGAGCATACTTCTGCTCCACAGCCAACACTTGACAGGTGGGAGCTTCTCCCACGTCTGGCAGGGCCGATTCCAGCCAGCTCCAAGATGAGCCTGCCACTGGCCAAGGCTGGGCTCATCAGTGACAGTGGTACTGGGAAAACATATTTAAGAGGGGGAAGAAAGTTAATGGGAAAAAGCAGTTGCAGCCAGAGAAAAGAGGAGCGAGAGCATATGAGAGAAGCAACTCTGCAGACACTAGGGTCGGTGGAGAATGATGGGGAGTAGGTGGAGTTGGTGCTCCAGCTGCTGGTGCAGATTCCCCTGAAGTTTGTGGTGAAGACTGTGGTGAGACCGGCCATGCTCCTGCAGCCCATAGAGGTCCACCATGGAGCACAGATCCACCTACATACTCTGGAGGACCCCACACTGGCACAGATGGATGCCCAAAGGAGGCTGTGACCCTGTGAGCAACCAGTGTTAGAGCAGGCTCCTGGCAGGACCTGCAGAGCAATGGAAAAAGGACTCCGTGCTGAAGCAGCTTTGCTGGCAAGACTTCTCCATGGGGTGCCATGCAGAAGCAGTCTCTTCCTGAAGGACTGTACCCTGTGGAAGAGACACATGCGGGAAGAACTGCAGCTCATGGGAAGGACCCGTGTCAGAGAAGTAAATAGAGGATGCTTTCCTATGGGGAGGGACCCCTTGCTGGAACTGTTGATTGATGAATTGTTGATGTCCTTGTCTTCTCCTTTGCCAGGAAAGAAAAAACAAAAAACAGACCCACTCTGATTGTTCCTGTACTGTTGAACTTTCTCAGAAATGTTTTGATTGTCAGGTGTTCGCAGTATGTGCTACACACACATTAAATTTTCAGCTTCATTAGCTACTAACCAAACTCATATAAAATACATTTTCTACCTCAGGACAGTACTCATGAAAAATTAAAAGCATTGGCCTGAGGTAATACCAGCTAAACTATTCTTCATAATTAGAGTTAAAATTGGCTTATGCTTTGTAATGTAATACAACGGAACATGTTCAACAGCAAATTATTTGATCATGCAATCACAGTGAAAAAAAAAACAATCTTACTTTCAATTCGTAACAGTACATGTGTAAACAAATTGGAGATGTTTCCAATTGATTTTTAAAAAAATTGTTTGCATACTAAATAAAGTGAGGTCTTTATACAATCAAAAGTAGGCAATCTACTGAAAACCATTAACACAGGAAGGAATAAACTACTGTTATTAATATAGAGTAGTTAGAATTCTGAGTTAAGCACTTCATAAATTACTGCAGTAGCAATGGTGATCCCTCCATAGTAGCACCAGTTTTGGCAACGACATAGATTTAGACTGGAACAAAAAGAACTGAATTACAGTGTTCCTCAGGTAATTTTGGCACCAATGACTGAAAAAAATAGCCACTGCTAGCCTTAGGATAGAGGAGATAAATATGACCCTATCTGTTTCCGAGGTGGACAAGTCTTTTTCCTCTGAAGGAAAATGTTGTTTTTAGGTCATTCTGTAAATACAAAACAGCTACAGTAATTGAATATAGTATGAAATTCTTATAAAATATAATTTAATTTGAAAATGTGTTGTCTCTTTCTTAAAAAAATAAAAAAAGTGTTATTTATTTGTTTGCAAATGTATTGGTTCCTGGAGCTTGGAACAAAATGACCTGGTAATGTTTGCTGAAAGGTTTTTAAAACATTTAAAGCAGATATAACTTTGAAAATAGTTTTGCTTAGCTGAGACTTTTCAGTCAGATCAAGTCATCAGTACTGAAAAATGAGATGGGCACGAGGATGCTTTGGTAATTATTATCATATATATGACATGGTGGTCAATAATGGCCAGTAATTTCCTTGTGCTAAGTTACAGGACAATGATATCATGTTATTTAATATCAGTACTTGTATAAAAGAACTGAACACCTATTGTACATGCATTAATATTCTGCAAATTAATAGAGAAAAGAGAACATACTGGATAAAAGAACACTTGTATAAAGACTTGAAAATATATTACCATTATCAATGTTTCATGGGGAGATATCAGGTTTGTGCTCTTAAGGAATAGAACCCAAAGGGGAATTTTATTTTACCCTTCTTAGTGTACCTTTCACTGTGTTTAATTACATTTGTATGTAGTGCTTTATGATTCATGATAATCATGGTCACAGTGTAGCATAAAAACTTACAAGTAGATGTAATAATTATATATCTAATGAAGTGCCAGTGGTCAGGTAAAGGAAAAGAAAACTTTAAAAATAAAATAAAATGAACTTTGATAAGGATGAGCAGTGGTGATGCCAAAAGGCTTCACTGGTGTGAATGTCCTATGAATGGGTTCCTAGATATTTGGATGGAAAAGCCTTTCTTGAAAAAATATATTCTAAAAAGTTAGTTGAGCAATGACTGACATATTCTGCAGGGTAGCGGCTGGAAAGCAGCTCTGCAGAAAGGGGCCTGGGGCCAGTTCCTGGTCCATGGCAAGTTGACCATGAGCCAGCAGTGCCCTGGCAGCCAGGAGGGCCAACCCTGTCCTGGGGGGCATCAGGCACAGCATCACAGCCAGGCAAGGGAGGGGATTGTCCTGCTCTGCTCTGAGCTGGGGCAGCCTCACCTCCAGTGCTGGGGGCAGGTTTGGGTGCTGCAATATAAGAAAGACATTGAGCTTTTAGAGACTGTCCAAAGAAAGGCAACGAGGATGGTGAAGGGCCTTTAGGGGAAGACATATGAGGAGCAGCTGTTGTCACTTGGTCTGTTCAGCCTGAAGGAGACTGAGGGGAGATCTCATTGTCAACAACTTCCTTGTGAGGGGAAGAGGATGGGCAGACATTGATCACATTGATCTCTTCTCTGTGTTGACTGGCAACAGGACTCAAGGGGATGACCTAAGGCTGTATCAAAGGAGGTTTTGGTTGGATATTAAGAAAGGATTCTTCACCCAAGGGGTGTTTGGGCACTGGAACAGGCTCCCCAGGGAAATGGTCAGAGCACCAAGCCTGGCAGAGCTCAAGAAGATTTTGGACAATGCTCTCACACACCTGGCATAACTCTTGGAACTGTCCTGTGCAGGGACAAGAGTTGGACTTAATAATCCTTGTGGGGTCCTCACAAGCCAGCATATTCTGTGAATCTGTAGCTGTTGATTCTATATGTCACAATAATCTAGCGCTGATTACCTGCTGAACCCCTAGAGGGCCACAGCACACTCTGTACCAACAGCAGGCTGAGTACCTTAGACCACATTCAGGAGAGTAGTAGTTTCCATATGCATATAAGACTACAGGATTCTATATACCTCTGATGAAATAAAGGACTGATTAAGGGCCATTTTGAATAATTACCTCAGAAGTCACCTGTGGCTACTGGGTTCATTCTAACCTACTTCAATCCAACAGTTTTCTTCAGAGTATGTAGTTGTTGTCCCATTAATTAAATGTGAACAAGCATTTTAGAGTGACTATCAGTTGCAATCTCACCTTCCTCAACTACTACTCCCTACACCATTAAGGAAATGTAGAAATAATGACAAAATATATATATACATACATACCTATCTATCTATATATGTATATATATGTATTTATATGCCTTCTTATAAGTTCTGCAAAGAGCTACCTGTGCCTGTCCTATCCCACAGCTTATTTCAACCACATGTGCAATATTCAGAGCAGACACCCAGTCTTAATATCACTGCTCATTTGGAACAGTGTTGCTCCCACTGGCTGCTGTTAGAATAACTAAGTAGTTTTAGAGAATAGGAGATGTTGTTTTAAACTCCACTCTGGGACTGAACTATCTGCCACAATAATTAACAACACATACATATTTGAGCAGGAATTATGCACTGACTCTGGTTTGGGGAATAAAGTCTAGGTTAATCTCAGGAACACAGAGTTGATAATGTCATTATTTTTACTCATGGCTTCAGATGTTATCCTCTTCTTTAAATTTCAAGTATATTTTATTGTTATTTAATAATAACCTGACATGCCAAGTTCCACATACAAACTACAACTGGATTGTTTCAAACTTTTCTTTGTCATGCATATGTGTAAAGAGAAAATCATTCCCCCTCAGACCAGTTTAAAATATCAGAAGACAGCACAGACCCACAGAAGCATAGAACATGCAGAGTTGAAAGGGAGCAACAAGGATCATTAAGTCCAACTCCTGGCTCTGCATAGACTACCCAAGAGTCTCACCATGTACCTGAGAGCATTGTCCAAAAGCTTCTTGAGCTCTTTCAGGTTTGGTACTCTGACCACTTCCCCAGAGAGCCTGTTCCAGTGCCCAACCACCCTCTGGGTGAAGACTCTTTTCCTAATATCCAGTCTAAACCTCCTCTGACACAACTTCAGGCCTTTCCCTTGGGTCTTGTCATCAGTCAGAACAGAGAAGAGATCAGTGTCTGCCCCTCCTCTTCCCCTCATGAGAAAATTGTTGACTGCAGTGAGGTCTCCCCTCAGTCTTCCAGGCTGAACAGACCAAGGACCTCCGCCGCTTCTCATCTGGCTTCCCCTCCACACCCTTCACCTTTTCTGCCCACCTTTGGATGCTCTCTAACAGCTCAATGCCTTTCTTACATTGCAGCACCCAGAACTGCCCCCAGCACTGGAGGTGAAGCTGCCCCAGCTCAGAGCAGAGCAGGACAATCCCCTCCCTTGCCTGGCTGGTGATGCTGTGCCTGATGTCCCCCAGGACAGGGTTGTCCCTCCTGGCTGCCAGGGCACTGCTGGCTCATGTTCAGCTTGCCATGGACCAGGAACGTCAGGTCCCTTTCTGCAGCACTGTTTTCCAGCCTCTCATTCCCCAATCTGTACATGCATCTCATTCTGGGTTCAGAATCCATCATTTCCCTTGTTGAACTGTCTCACTGATGGCAAGAAGTGAGAGGTGGAGGACAGGATGAAAGGAGAGCAGGGAGAAGACAAAGCTAGTAGCTTTGCTAAATTTCCCAGTTAGCCACAGGCTAAATAAAATGAATTTATGTGAAGCAATATGTTCCAAAAAATAAGCTGAAGGAAGATACTCATTCCCTGTATTAAGGGATAAACTAGAGACTGAATGGGATCGAATCTCTTTGTTATCAAGTTTATTTCCACCCTTTAATCAGGATTATCCTGTTTTATGTATTTTAGACTTTTACATGACCTCTTCTACTTTGGGACTTGAGAATCTCATAGCAACAAGCCTGTGCAAAAGTGATGTAAATGTGGCAATACTAGTAACTGTATTTCACAATTTGAAAATTGTGGTTTATACAATTTCCTACATACTCTATGCAAGCAGAAAGAAGAACTCTAAATGCCACATAACAGGCTGATCAGCAAGTCACCCATCTTCTGCATATTGTTAGAGACACACCTGTAAACGAATAAATATTTAAAGGCTAGTCTAAATTGTCAACGAACTGTGATCAGTATCAATCTGATCCTGTGCTTCTCATGTACTTTAAAGGGCCTTAACACAGTCACAGCTCCCTGCAAAAACTCAAATCTTGATTCCCTTCATTTCAGCTCGCATAGAGGTTAGACACATCTGTATACTTCTACCAAGCATACACAGAGCAAGCCTTCAAGCACGGACAGTGCATGGACAATACACAATGCCATGTGTATTTAACCCACAGCCAATTTAATTGTATTACCTTCATTTAAACATCTGTTTCCTTCTAATTAGAAGTAAAGAAAAATGCATCAAGAATGAAAATATCCACAACATTTCATTAGATCTGAAAGGGTTGCTAACCTCCATCCAGCATGTCAGAGACACTTTCCATTTATCTTTTATGTAAAATGACTTGCAGGTAATTGCACTCTCTTCAACTAATATAAAAGTATTTTCACTAGAAGTACTGATGGTGACAAAGGCATCATTCCGAAAAATTATTTTTGACAGCAATTCAACATCACTTTGAGAAAGCAAACTTAAAATAATCCAGAGGCACTGGTAGAAAGACAGAGTTAGAAATACCTAATATGAAGCAGTCTAACATTCAACTATGAAGTATATGCTCAGGAAAGATAATCATGGAACAGATACACATTTATTGTTTAAAGCTAGTGACAATTTCTTACTGACTTCAGTGAAAGAAAGCCCAGATCAAAACCAAGATCTTCAGTAGCAATTTGTTTGTGCTGCACAAAAAAAAATTCCCACAAATCAGAAGCTCATACAGAACCAAAAAGAACACAACATTTCAAGCACTGTTGAGAAAGAGGTGATAAAACATTCTGATCATGAACTGATAGATTCTGATACACAAATTCATCCTACTTGAGGGAACCTCCAGTAGGACCCTGTACACAAGAGATTACTTGAGAATCAGTGTTGAAACCTCAGTCTTGGCTTCATTTTTCAGAAGGTAGACTGTTTGTCAGCACAGCATACCAGTAAATTTCAACACTGGCCAAAAATGTTTAACAAATATTTAACAAATCCATCCTATAATTTTTTAAGATCAATGAAGTTATACCTCCTTTGAAATCCTCTCCAGGTACCAGGAAACAGTGAAAAAGATAAGGGAGATAACTTCCAAAGACCTATTCTGTGTTGGTTCTGCCCCTATTATCCTATTACAAATTCTCAATTCGTTAACCCACATTCTCAAGTGTTTTCTGGCCCCTGTTTTCCTACCGAAGCTTCTCTGCTTTATAACCCTCAGTCTCAATTTCATACAAGAGGATGGAAATGATGCAATCTTTTTTCTGGTATCTCTGAGAACGAGTTGCACCACACAGAGGAAATAAAAAAAGGGTTCATGTGGATTGGGAGAGACAGAATAGGCAAACACTCCTTGTTTTTTAAAAATGGGACCAGTGCTAGATTTCACAAAAAACTAAATTACAGCTTTTATTAGATATTTAATAAACCACTAGGTTAGGGTTATTCTTGCAAGAAGACTAAATTTTAAAATATCTATTAGCCCATTTAAGTTACAGTGAAATCCAGCTGAGGTCAATAGAAATACCCTAATGGATTCCAGTGGTTTTTGGCTCAGATTCTCAGCATTTTTCTACTTTCTGAAATATATTCTATTGTTTGGTTAAAATGACTAATTAAATAAATCTTAGTGAAAAGTGGTATGTTTTTCCTCTTTTCATGGAAAGTTTCTTTCTCAATTTTGGTTTCACTGTTAGCATATAAAAAGCCTGATCCATGCAAAAACAATACTTTTACTGTCATCTTAGAAGAAGCCACAAAGTACAACTACTTCCCATGTAATTGCATGGTTCCAGACTAACAATTCATGTACAAAGATACATTGCAAAGCAAATTAAATGGTGAAGCAAAATATATTATTATACTAGGAAAATACTTTTTTCAATTCAACTAAATAACCACTGAATAACTTCAAAATATTTTCCCTGTTTCACCTGAAGACTCCCTGATTGGTTTTCAGTCAAGATACTGTGACATTATGTACGAACAGCTACCTCATTAAAATGTAGCGGGAGCAAAAGTGCTTGTGTTTCACTCTTCTCAATTGATCCCTCGACTGACTTCTATTCCACTTATTTCAAACCTAACACTGACATTTTAGAGGTAAAATTCAAATCAGAATATTCTACTTTTTGAATCCTATGCACTCAAATATTTAGTGTTATCACACATGGCTCTTTCCACTCTGGTCAGATTAGATAGATTTTAGAGATTTTTTGGTTGGTTTGTCATTTGGTTGGTTTGCAAGGATTTGTTGAGTCTGATCTGTGGCAAGACAGCTACAATTTCACACTTCTTAAAATAGTGCGATAATCATAATTTTTTTGAAAAATCCCTGTCTTACATGCTTCTAAGATGCAAGCCTATTCTTCATTTTCTCATGTAGTTTATGGGAGTGAAAAGGGACAATACCTTGTTAATATTTTCCTGCAAATGGGAAAAAAATGACAGAAGTTGACATCTGTCTAAGCATTTAGGAGATTTTCTAGATAAATGTGAGCTTTCTTTCTTGTTGCATGGATTTTCCTCTTTATTCCACTCTAGAATCAATAAATTTTTGTTGCATTTTATCTGCTCCTAAAGTATGTGATGTTATTCAGAGTGATGAAACGAAGATATAACAAAGACTACAATACATTTCAGTGTGCCCTCATTTTATACTGCACAGAAATTTCTCAGTAGGCATATTCCTTTCTTATTAGAAGAAATTCTAGATTCATTTAACAGGAGCTACTAGTATTACTTAATTTAATGGGGCAAATATTGCCCTGGAGGAAAAAAAAAATCTGTGTGGTTCTTAGCTATACAATGTCCTATACATCCACAATAAATCTGGATTTCAGGAGAGCTAAATTTAAGCCTTGTGAGGCTCTTCTTGGAAGAATCCCATGGGAACAGGCCCTGCAGGGAAGAGGGACTCAAGAAAGTTGGTTGATATTCAAGGATCACTTCCTCCAGACTCAAGAATAATTTATCCCAATGAGCTCAATACAAGAGAGACGTGGGGCTCCTGTAATGGGTCCAGTGTAGGGAGACAAAGAAGTTTAAGAGATTGTAACATCTCTTGTACAAGGAAAGGTTGAAGGAGCTGGGCCTGTTCAGCCCTGAGGAGAGACAACAGAGAGAGGAGCCTATCAATGACTAAAGGAACCTGAAGGGACAGTGTCAAGAGAATGGAGTCAGCCTTCTTGGTGCAGCCAAGCAATAGCATGAGAATCAACAGGCAGAAACTGATGCAGAGGAGATTCCACTGGAATAAGAAAAAGAACTTTACTGTGCAGGTACCTGTGCACTGGAGCAGATTTCCCAGAGAGGTGTGGAGTGTCCCTCACTGGAGATGTTCAAGAACCATCTGGACACAATACTGTGCCGTGTGCACGAGGATGACCCTGCTTGAGCTGGGAGGTTGGACCAGATGATCCAGTGGAGTCTCTTCCAACCTTACCCAGTCTCATCAGAATTTTTTTCCTGAAGTGAGATTTTGCACACACATGGAAAGTACTTCTTTGACATAGTTTTCATTCCAGATCTAGATGTGCATCGTGATTTCTCATTTAGAAAATACAAAAATCAAAACTAAACTAAATTATCCCACAACAG
>VZTT01043466.1:69147-80859 GCA_013400855.1 Buphagus erythrorhynchus | reverse complement strand
TTTGGAAGATTGTCTAACTTGGAAACATTGGCCAAAATCTCCATCTTTATCCTAAAGTTTTTGAAAGCGAAGGGCCTATTTCAGGATTTCAAGTTGTCCCAAGACGAAGTATAACAGACAACATAGAATTTAACTCAAAATGAAATGTAGAGCAGTCAAGTAAGTGCCAGCAATTATACCAGACTTCAGGATTGAGATGCATTTAAGTTCTTGACATAAGTAGAGGAACCACATACAAAATAATTTGATCTGTGATATATCACAGGAAGGAGNCAATCAATTTGCTTGCTATTTGTATTATGAGAATCCACTTCTCAGCTGTGAAAGGGCAAGACCAAAAGGAGAATAGATTCTTTTTGTCCAGTCAGTTAAAACAAAAGTAAACTAAGATGGCAAGCTTTTTTGCATGTCTGAGCCAGGCTGAGACTAGGGAAAACAGATCCCACTGGTTTTAATGCTACTGTCATGACTAAAAATACTAGCTCTTAATGCAGTATATGATATCATGAAATGATATTTAATATTCTTCCCTGTTATGTGTGTAATTAAAACCAGAGAAATTGCTCAGTGTTTAAGGTGGCCTCAGATGCAACATGCCTAATGACTACTAGGCTGCAGGAGGTTTACCTTCAATAAATTTCAACTGCCATTGAAATTCTGAAAAATGGTTGTGTGTTTTTTAAAAGAAGTACTTAATATAAAAATTTTAACAAAAATAGGTTTTTTAATGGGTAAACAATGAACTAGAGGGAATATGCTCACCCTCTTTCTCCCACCCTCTTGGGTTGTTAAAGCCCTATAACTTATGCTTCTCCAGGACTGTACCTTTCTGAGCCTTCCCAGAAGCAAATTCATACCTCATGAGGCTGTAAGGTTTTCCTTTTGCTACCACTCGAGTTGCCCTCAAAACTTTTCCATGTTCAAGAACATCTTGCTCTTTTGGGGAGTCCCGCTGCTTGTATTAATGAGCAAATTCAATTCTCCACTTAAACTACCGGAAAAAGGGTCCAAGGTGTGAAGACCTCTCTTCCTACTAGTCTATGGCAATGCCCGTCCATGCCAGTTTTGGCTCCTGATTACAACCACATTACACATGACTTTCATTCATAATTCCAGAAACTGGCTTGATTTATTGTAATTGTTTCCCAGATGTAAGTGGATGCTAATGTTTTAACTTCTTCTCAGTAAATGTGGAACCAGAATTTAATGGACTTTGGTATGGTTATGGGACAAAATGAGTGCACTAGATCAAAAGTCAGTAGAAACTTGTCTTTAAACAGAGAGTCAGTGCATTTTTACAAGCGTGTGAAATGACAGAAATCAAGCTAAAATCAGTTACTTGTATATTTATATTCTTCATACATTTATACTTCTGCTTATTTGTACTTATAATTTGCCTGTTATTCATGATACTGTCTTCTAGGCATAATGGTTGTATGTTCTTAGTATAGTACTTCTTTAATAAACTGTGTTTTAATTTGGCTCTGGAGTTGAATGTTCACAGGTTAAGAAAACAAGTGAAGTGAAAAGGATTTAGACTATGGGGCTTAGACTGGAGTGCTAAAATTGAGAGATTTAAGCCCACCCTCCAGCACCATCCTTGAAGGCCAACCAACCATGCCACCACCACAGGTCCTTTATGAGCAAGTAAGAAACTGTAGAGTGACACTGAAACTTCAGCATAAATGCAGCACACATGCCACCAACATGCAGATTGCACAACTCTACCAACACATATGCATAAGGAACACACCCCTGCAAGTTAACCCGGGGAGCTTTAAATGGGATTACTTTGCAAATACTGTGTACAAATTTCTACTTGCACTTACTTCTTAGGGCATTATTTTTCTAAACAAAAGAGCAGCTAGTTGGCTGAACCATTGGGAAGTTCGTCCTTATTGTTAATTCTTGCCAGGCACAAATATGGGACACAAAAAGCAAAAGCAAAAGCTCTCATCATCTCAAACTCATCTTCTAATATCCACTTGCATTTCTGCACTTTATCCTGTGCTACGATGTGGAGTACAGAAGACTAAAAGTATGTTTGTTTTTCTAGAAATATATTTGCCGAGACTTGTTTGTGAGTAACATTAGGTGGCTAAACCAGATACCCACAGAGTAAGTTGAGTATTAATGGAACAAATATGTATGACCATAGCTATGAATACTTTGTGTTTACCTCAATGCCACAGAGCAAGATCTTTGTTAGGTATTTTCAACATTAGCCCCATATGCTAATTCACTGTACTGGTCTTTCTCTGACTGACTGTTTTCCAGATCTTTGAATTGTCTGCCTTTCTTCCTTCCTCTCAACCCCTCCTCCTCCAGCTCCAAAACTTTCTTGGTCCATACAGACAATTTACAGTACCTGTAAAAGTTGTGACTGTGGGATACTGCCATTTGTTTGCTGGCACCAGGCAACCATTTGTTCTGGAAAGAAATTCTAGACACAAAAAGAAGACAATTGGAAGTCACATTATATTTGAACGCTTACAGAGAACTAGTGACATTTTCTTCCAGTCATTAAGTTTTTGGAACTATCACTATTAAATCAATTTGGAGATCCCCTGATACATAAAGTAATACTAGGGCTTTTCAAGTGCAGTTCTTCCCTTCCTTCTGCTCACCAGATGCCCATGCAGACAGATTGTGGGTTTTTTAAAATATCTGATATGCAGCATTTCACAAGTGCATTTTCCTCTCACTTCCTCTTCTACTGAGGACTTTTGGGGACCTCTAACAGCCTCTACTTTCTTAGGAAGGAAAGGATGAATGGTCCTGCAAGTTGAGTATGCAGTGACTCCTTGCTTATTGCACCAATAACTCGACTACAGATTTATTCCTCCAGTTCCCCTTTCATCTGCTATGTTTTAAAATTCCTGTATAATTTGGTACACTGAATTTACTATACACAGCAATGACATGAAATCATTCTTGAAGTTTTAAAACATTATTTGAAGCACAGAGACATACAGAAATGCCTGAAATAAAACAATGACTGATTATAATGAGATGAATCACAACAAAAACATTTCCAGTTTAGAACATTTGTCACTCTTCAGGCAATATAAATTTCAGTCTTTAGGGCATAAAGAGTAGGACTGAAGAGGAATCACCCTTCTGCCAGGTAAGTTGCACAATGAGTTATGAAAGCTAACATTTACCAGCCTCTCTTGAGTAGAAACAGTGCCATATGGCAACAGCTAATGCAACGGATAGGGAGCCTTCGCATTCTTACACCACAAGAATGATTTATTCTGTGATTGCAGGAGCCTAAGACTGAATGCCAAGCATTCTGGGTTTTATTCCCATGCTCTGTTATTTAATTAAAATATACCGCATGAAATTAATGCGCTAGCTCCTCTGATACCAAAACTTCTGTACAACACTCAGATGTTCATAGGTTATCAGATGGTGAGATCAACAGAAGTGAAAAACTGGAACACTCCATGTACAGAAACGTTTCACAGAGTAAGTCAAGGCACAGACTCTGGAACAATCACCAGCAGATGACAAATGTACATGCAAGCACACGTGCAAGGATGCAGCAACTGTGCACTTGCATCTATGAGGAAAGGAAGGAATTTATCACCCGCAGTTACTTCAGCAATGGGTTTAAACATGACCTTGTGTATCTTTTTTTCTTCTCACACCACAGATGCCTGACTGACCCAAAATCTATTTTTCCCTAACCACCTCTGGATTACCCTTCCTCAGCTATCTCGATGGGTCACACCAGCTGACATTGGTTCATACCAACAGTCTGCTCCAACATAATTGTTTAGATAAAATGGGAAAAAGTCATCTTCAGATAAGCAGTTACACAGTAACCAGCTTTAAAGGATCAGTTACAAAAAATAAAAGTTCAAGGATCTTACAAATACAGGAATATGTATAGCTATGGCATACAGTACTTTTCAAGCATGGGTGTACCAAGGACATAGAGGGCAAGCTACTGTGCTCAGTAAAGAAGGCAGAGCATACTGGTAAAGCACAGCCATAGGTGAAACAAGGTTCGATATATGCAATGATAAACTGGAAATTCCTTGTATGGAGTAAGTGCTTTAGGGGTTAACCAGACAGGTTTGGGGTTTTATTAATTATTGCAGTCAGAAATTAAAAGGTTTGGATACTACTTGTTATGTGATGAATTTGCTTTGAATCAAGTAACTTTGACGATAATGAGTAAACTGCACTTCTGATTGTTTTTCTTAAACTAACGAAGATTTCCCTATCTTGGTCACTCTCCAACCTAACTACAGACATTTTGAAACCAGTATATTTGGTAACTCAAAAACACTTGAGGTTTTAAGGCTGGGAGGAAAGTACAAAGAATTTAAACATTGGTTAAAATTTCTTTGGAAAGAATTCTGTTAGTTGGTTGCCTATTTTTTTTTTATAATAAATGTTTAAGACATAACAGTGCCCAGCAATGTTATTGCAATCCACCCCTCTGTGGTGTAAACAACTAAGTAATGAGACTCACCATGGGATTTTTGAAAAATTCGTATTTTGCGTAATTCTTCCTGAACAAAAATTTACTTTCACTTCCCATTGTGGATTCAACTTGAACTATGAGCTCATGATCTTCCAAGCACCTCTCTGTGGAAAAAGAACACGATGTTAACACACAACCAACCAGCAGGAGTGAGACCAACTAAGAACAGAAGTTAAAACAACCCAGTGTAATTCCATTACCTTTTATGCAATTAGCAAAACACATTCTAGCTTTCCAACCATATTGCCATGAAGAAATACTTTACTTTGTAAAGTATTACAAAGTTTAACATTATATGGCAGTGTTCTTCAAGGAATTCCTGTACCAGGGCTTCATAAGCACTGAGACTTTTGAGAAAGGAATAGATTTTTTTTGTGTGCAGTAGCTACAATAATACAGACAAACCTCTTCTTTTGGAACTGGTTGTGTGCTGTGGAACTGGCAAGGTGGACAGGTTTAAGGTGGAAAAAAGTTACAGAAAGGCCACTGTTAGGTCTTGAACTATCACAGAAATACAGTGTTGTATTTGATCACACTCTATAAAACCCAGTTCATTTCAAGGTGAACTTCAGGCCTTTATTGTAGATGCTAGACAATGGAGTTTATTATGAAAGAGGTCACAGGATCTACTTTACAGAAATACTGACAGAGACAAATGTTTTGTACACATGACAGGGCAATTTTCTGCTCTAGATTTGGTTACAAGGTAACTCCCCATAACCACCACTTCTCTGGTCAAAAGAATGGCACATCAAAGCATG
Organism: Buphagus erythrorhynchus; assembly: GCA_013400855.1. Classification (NCBI taxonomy): domain Eukaryota; kingdom Metazoa; phylum Chordata; class Aves; order Passeriformes; family Sturnidae; genus Buphagus; species Buphagus erythrorhynchus. Next base: position 75,600 of record VZTT01043466.1, on the reverse strand, counting down.
AACAGATAGCTTGACAAACCCAATTCACTGAAAGCAGTAACTCGAAAGAAGGCAACTGGCTAAGTGTGCACTACTTAATGAACTCATTATCTTGACAAGTCTCTAGAACTTTCTGAGAAAATATTTAGATATTTTTCAAAAGTTTTAACTAGTCAGTGCTTTCATGTCTTATATAATACAAAATTTAAAAATTAGGTCAACCAAAACATAACTTTTGCAAAGCTTTAAACAAAATGCCTGTGACTTGCTGAGCAAAGAAGTTTGGAGAGTCCCTTCCCCACTCTGTGTTCCTGCAATCCTTGTATTCCTATAGTAAGAAATGCCAGGGTGCCACCCAATTTCTCTTGGGGTGTTTTCAGGATAGAAAGCAAGCAGTTATTGGCATCTCAAAAAGGGCAAGCTCTGGAATATCACTTGAATTACTGAACTCAGCAGATTACGTGGTGTTCTTTGAAAATTTAACCTATGACTGAATGATCCCATCATCTTTTTCACCTGCACTTAGGTTGTCAGTCATCACCAGCTCATTGATGACTTCAGCATTTATTGTGCATTTGTGATGTCCAGCCTTAATATAGATAGTATTTTCAAAGGGGTTAATACTGAAAAACCTACATAGTGGGCTGCTCTCAAACAAAGAGCTGTTTCTTAGTGCATCAGGCACACCACTTTGAAGAGGTAGTTCTTTGACTAATGTGCACAACAATACTGCTACGGGGTGGCTGTTAATAAAGAATATTTGGCACCACCTCAGCATTCATCACCTAAACCTAAACATTTCTAGGGCTATGCAGATAAATTTTCAGGTATTGCTAATCTGGTGCTACTACTATCATGGTTTTTAAGCAACTGATGAAGTTAAATCTCCTCCACACCATGATGAGGACTGTGGGCCTGTGAGGGTGAAGGGCCTATTTTTTAAATTATGCTTCCTACAGAAAACATTTAATTACATTGGTATGAAGCTTCATCACAGTATGAACCCTGAAAGACCACAAGACCTGTTACGGTTCTGCCACCACCCAAAGTTGTGGTCTTTGCTTTCCTAACGCACTAAAAATTGCTTGTCAGGGACAAATTCATTATTCTGTTCTGAGGAAATGAAGTATAGATGAACAGTTGTCAATTAGTTTTGTATTTCAGCATTTAGTTTGTGTAAATATACTTAGTACCTGTTTCTTCGATGCTTTAGACAACTGACCTAGATTATGTAGTATTCTGTTACTACATCAAGACCTTTGTGAGATTCTGCGGTGATACTCCAGCTGACTTAATGTTACATTTTCATTTTGATGGTCAAAGCCATCTTGGAGAAAAGGTGCAGTACTTCATAGCACATGCATGTAAAAAAAGGAAGCTAGTCCTGGTCAGTTTGCTATTACTTCATAGAAGTTGTACACTTGGGAAGTGCTTGGTAATTTGCACTCGGTACAAACGGGATGAACTTGACACACGAGCAACTCAGAGAACCTGCTTTGAGCTTCCTGCTACAAAACTAGAAGCACAGATGTCAGCCTGTTCAGTTCAATAGGTCAGTCTGTCTTCAAGTGGCACCGCTGTTGAAGTGACCAGAAATGTGTCCTTTCAGTTTATCTGATAGGCCCCGCTCAGTCTCCTCTACACACTTCCTGGAACAGACTTTCCCCCCACTCCACCCAAGTTAATCTCCATTATTATCAGAACTTCTACTGAACTGTAGCAGTGATAAAAGGTGGGAAAAGGAGCTGGATTCCATCATGAACAACTCACAGGCATAACCCAAAATTCCCAATCAGAGAATCACTACAAATGACAGGCGGACCCCTGTATGAAATAGGCTGCCCTGATTTTGCATTTAAGCAAGTGCTGTGTTTAACTGTTTCCACTTTTAATTCACTCATATTAAGGGAAATCAATGCATATTAACAAAAAAATCTAGGTACAAAACTGCAGCAATGCTTTCTTCTAACCCTCACATATTTCAGAGTCCTACTACATTCTCTCCTGCTTCAATTGTATTTAGTAAGGTGTACAATCAATTCTGGAACTGCAAAAATGAAGTTTGTAGGTAGGGAGGGATTCTTTCAGTGTCCAGACACATACAATCACGTGAATGTCTTCACCATTATTATTTTTGTTAATGTCCAATACATAGATCTCTGTCCCCATCCTAAATTGATGATAGTTAAGCATGGAATAGAACATAGGGAGAATACCACATTTTATTAACAGGTTAGGTATACTTATAGTAGCAAATGAAATAATGGGACCAATTCAAATTTCATAGACTGCTTAAATATTGGGTACAACATGCTTTAGATATTAGCAATACAGTGCAGCAGGACCCACTTCCAAACGTCAGATCAAGGAAGTCTGATGTCAAATCGTCACACCACTGCCTCCAGTGAGATCACAAATATTTTGTGCAGTCAAATAGCTGTTTAAAGTTATGTGCAAGCTCACATTTTATCTGGAATATACTCAGCTATGTGTATGAAGTGAACACTGAGGTGAGGACTCCTTAAGCTCTTTAAGCTGGTCCAAAGTGGGACCTCGAAGATCAATGCAATGATAAATATGCAGGTGGCTTCAAAAATTTGGTCTTGTCTTCAGTCTGCCCAATAGTAAAACAATGAATTGGTTCTGCAAACCAAGCTCTTTTGGAAAGAACTATTAGGCTAAATATGGGGAGGAAGAAAAAGATAGTGAACTAAATGAAGGTAGTCCTCTCTTTTGGTGGGCTTCAAGTCTATCACCTAGAGCATTAAGTCATCAAGGATGTATTGTATAAGAAGTAATGTCTTCTAGAAACACAGAAGTCTGACTGCTCTTTCACCATATTTCTCTTCACACTAAGTATTTATTCACCATTGTTTCATACTTACACTAGCAATCTTGTATCTAGAGAAACAAATATGGACTGTCAGATGCCTGATGATAATTTCATCCAGGTTGCAGACAGATTACTACCTTGATCTGACAGTCTCCAAAATACAGGAAAGCATTTAAGCTACAGGAGTTAGAAATAAGCAAATAATAAAAAATTCAAACTGCAGTCAAAACTGGTGGAAGCGTTAAAGTTGGTATTTAAAGTTTATTGAGTATGTATACTTTAGACCCCAAATTCAAGAAACTGGATGTTGTCTCCTGTTAAATGAACTTGTTTATTCCCTTTTCTGTCCTCATCCTTTCAGATGTGTGAAATCTATATAATTACATTTTTTTGAATTCTTTAAATATTTTTTTCTTTGTCTGTTGGCTTTACACCCCCAAAGGTTGCATTACTTCTCACACAGATCTACTGCATGGCCTACAGGAGACAGCCCTGGGGCCGTCCCTGTGGAACAAGGTTTGGTGGCTGCTGAAGCCCCAACCTGCACACCCCACTTCTCTGGGGGCCCGCTTTGTGCTTCAGTGTGAAACAGAGGTCCAAGGCAGGCAGGTCCCTATGTATATAAATGCAGCCCGATAAGTATCTTGCTCTTTTCCCATCATTGTTAATTACCAAGTTATTTGTGTGTAAACAGAAGCTTTTGATTTCCTAATCAGCCTCCTGCCCGATTCATTCAGAGATGTCACACACCAGAGTTTGACAGCACAATTAGTCACCATGGAAGCTATTGTGATGTCACAAACACTGAATTGTGGCATCATTGAATGAATCTGGCAGGAGAAGGATGTTGGTTACAAAGGAGAAGGCTTCTGTTTACACAATACCTTGGTAATCAGCAATGATGGGAAAGAGAATATAGAAAAAGAGAGCCTGGTAGTTTAATGAGCATTGATAAAACTGAAAATTTGTAAAGGTTTTTAGAAGCGCATGTGGCGTATTAAGCTACGGAGATAAAGATTCTGTAATTTATACCTTAATTCTTCACCTCATCCTATGTCCTCAGAACTGAGAGTATATCATAGACATAGACCAGTGAGTGTTTCATGTTAATTTTTTCATATATTTCTACATTAGGAGAAATAATAAAACCATTAAATAATCAGAATATCCTATGTGTTTGGGGTTTTTTTAAGTGTTAGTTCTGCAGAGCAGTGAATTTATTAGTGTTCAACAGTATTGGTTTAGGGCATCACATTTCCAGCAAATCATTTCCTTTTTTTTATTCATAAGGGTTCTGAATTACATTTTTAGACATAAACCCCCTCTGTTAGCTACAGATAGCATTCACAGTTCCAGTGCTGGCGATTGCAGCTTATGATTTGCCTTCCTGTGTTTTCTAGAAAAAACATTCCCCATGAAGTATATCGACTAATACTCCAAATGCTACACTTTTTAAAGCGTTATTGTTCGCTATGGAGAATTATAGACAGCATTATCTGTGCGATACGCTGTTGCAAGCTGCACAGCAGAACCCTGTAACTAATCAGTGCCACAAAATAACAGGAAAAGCAAGACTGAATAACATGAGATCCTTTCAGGTACTGTAATTAAACCAATTCACGGTGTTATTTAATTCCCCACGGTTCTTCCTCTGGCTGCCTTCTTGAAACTGTAACCATGACACCTTAATTTCAATCAGGTGGAGGAGCTGCTGCCTGGAGAGCAGATACCACCGCTGGTCCAGAAATTGCCCATGGATTTGCGGGTGGTGCCACCATTTTTTCCCTGCCTGAAGTCAAGTTTAGCCAACCCCCTCCCCCACCTCAGCATGTCAAGCTTTCATAAGCATTACTGTAGGTACGTAAGGCTGAGTCTGTTCACCCAGGTCTCCCAGCTGGTGATGAGCTGAGCTGTTTCATAGGACTGTACTCTAAGGATCAAGCTTAATTTGCCTAAGCTGTTTATTTGCAATAGCTTCAGACACAGCAAGGTAGCAACAGAGCACTAGCGTGAAGATTAGACAATTCTTCTTTTTTTGTATAATAAAAAAACAGAGGATGGTAAATAGGGGAAGGACTTTAAATGGCTTAAACGCTTAACACATCAAATTGTAATACACAGAAAGCATGTATGCGACTTCAGCTAATTGTACAAATAAAAGCAGTGGAAAAGAAAACGTTCCGTCTGGAAGCACATTTATACGAATTACACATATTTTATGTTCCCAGGTAACCATGCCACCCCTTTGACCATTCCCTACCTAATCCTAGGTGAGGGTGATGCTCCACTAGAGTCCAGCTGTTATCATCCACACAATGACTTTTGTAAACGAGCAGCTGACAGAGGTCCCTGGCTGTCATGTCTGCTAGAATCTCGACCACTTTGCTTGTTCCATCTTCACTAAAGACTTTTACATCCTGCAACATAAAGGGTACACTTACAGATCAACAGCTCTGAACATAGGCAAACCACACAGCTACTGTAGAAAAGCATCATCCTCTTGGTGTGAGGGTTCCAAGCACCTTGGCAGCCAGGACAAATTAAATGGATGATTCACTTTATAACACTTTCTCTCGATGCCCCCTAGACCTATTTCCCCTCCCCCCTCCCAAACACCTCCCTGCACTAAACAAAGATTCAGCAGGGTTAATATGATCACATATACAGGAAAAGTGAGAGAGCAGGTTCTGTATAAAGCTGTGTAAGGTAAGCAAACGTGAAACAATGTCGAGAGTACTTTGGCAACAGTGGGCGAGAGAAATCACATCCAGTCAAACACACACAATTTTTGTTGCGATCCCATCGGAGGCCTCTGCACATTCACAGAGGAGCAGGCCAAGACCCCAAAGATTAAAAAAGGCTCTCTTGTTCCCCACTAACTTTTTATTGTTTCGTGTGGGGAAGTCCCACTAGCAGTTTGCCGGCAAATCAATTACCTAGCACAGTCCACACATTGCTCTCCCTGCCCTGACTCCTCTTTTCATCCTAGCTTGAAAGTAGTTTGCAACCAAATGTGCATACGCTGCACATCCTAAATATCAATGGGGATGAGAGAACAAGTCAAGAACCTTCTCCCCCACCTCCTGGATTATACAGATGCTTTCCTCTTTGCATTGTTCTGCTCAAGCAAGAGACACTTCCCGCAAAATTATTTCTCCAGGCAAATGTGCAGGTCCCAGATTTAAATCAACTCCGCGTTTGAAACGCTCCGCATACTAGGGAGAGAAGGAGAGTCTAACAAAAACCTGGAGGGTAATTCGATATGGAAAATCTTACCTCAACGGCACGTAAAAGGCAGCAGTCGGAAGAACAAGATGGCATTTTAAATGGGGATTGCCTCTTGAGAGTTAGTTCTCTGCCTCCGCCGACCCTCTGCAGCCTGCGGCTGAGCGCCTGGGGTGCCGGCGGCGTCAGGGGCGGCCGTACCCTACCTGTCACGTAGCCCCTGCTATGGGGACTGTTTCTGGGGAGGGAAACAACTCTGCCAGAGCTCCACTCAAAGGGTTACACGCAATCTTTGCGGTAGTGAATCAAACCACACTGTGCAGACCAATCCTAGCCCTCCCTCCGACTGATGTAATCATTTCCCACACACTATCAGACTTCCAAATTATTCCCGCCTCCCCCATCCCCCCCCCCAA
>VZTT01043466.1:2848-57120 GCA_013400855.1 Buphagus erythrorhynchus | reverse complement strand
TTCTTGGCAGCAAGGGCATATTGCTGGTTCACATTCAACTTGGAGTCCATCAGGACCCAAATTCTTTTTCTGCCAAGCTGTTTTCCAGCTGGGTGACTCCCAGCATGTACTGGTGCCTGACATTATTCCTCCAAAGGTGCAGGACTTTACACTTGCCCTTGTTAAACTTCATGAGCTTTCTTGCAGCCCGTTTCTCTAGCCTCTAAGCTCTTATACAGATAGTGAAAAGTTACATAACCACAACATTAACTAAAAGCATAAAAAAGATCTAGTTTGATCATAGATTAGGAACCCTAAATTTTTGTAAGATTCTTCATCACTGTTTTCCCAAGCCAAGCCAAAGTGATTCAAAGTACCCTTTTAAGTTGGTGNTTATGCAACAATTTTCATGAGGATCACATTAAACATTTAAAATAATTACTTGTATTAAAAAGACAATTATATTCAAATAGCTCACATGCCTAATTTCTTTGTTTAGTGTAAGCAAAAGGGTATGAAAAAAATCCCCAGAGGAAAAGAGCAAACATTGGGTGAATCTTTTAAGACAAGAGGCACTCTCTAGAAACCAATTCTGCATCATATTAAGTGGGAAATCTTTAAACAGTGGCCTACTGTAGCTGATTATAGAGAAACCAACCATTTCCAAGACTCCTAAAGGCAATGACAAGGGAGCTGACTCTGTATTTTTATGTGCTATAGATAACACATAGAAGTCATTACCTACAAACATGTTTCCTTCTGCCCCTTTCTCCCTCCCCTCTCTAAGTTATTTTCAAGGGGTTAAAGAAATCCACTATGCAAAGATACCGGTAACTTTATCTCTGTCCTGACACGAATGATAATTTTTGTCTCAAAGGATTTTGATAGCTCTGTATTTATATCATGGATCTTCTTTAGGATTATGCTGAGAAAAATCTGGGTCATTGAAACCTTCTTGAACTGAACCACAGAGAAAATGAAAGATAATATAAAGGCACTGGTGTCAGGTTTATTAAAGGAAAATGCCTTTTCCCAAGCTCATTTTTCCCCCCAGATTGACTGGCAGAAGTTGGACATCTTTCTTATTCTGAAGTTTCTATTTCCATGAGTGCACAATTCCACTCCCTTTCAAAAAAAAAACATTTTTTAAAATGCTGTGCACTTGGCTCACAGACTTAGCTATGTAAGTTTAAGAAAGCTAGCCTCAAAAGGCAAAAGTGCAATTTATATCAACATATAATGGAAGACATGTAAACATCTCAGGATCTTAGGATCCTGGGCAACATAATAATTTAATAGTGTCTTCTAGATAAAACTTGAATCAAATATATTTCAACGTAAACAGTGGTCTTCCCTTCCCTTCTTTCTGCAAATAATAGCTTGGGTTTGAGATGAATCTGAATACTAAGATCTGCTTCCCTTAGTCTCTATGCTTATTGCAGTCTTGTATTTATGTAAACTAATAACATGCACTTAAATATCATTCTATACATTTCAAATTTCAGTATCTAATTCTTCCATTCAATAGCCATGTAGAACTTCATAGGTTAAGTACATAGTTGTGGATGAGAAAACTAATCTATTTTGAAGTGTCCTTTAAAAACATATTGTATTAATAACTGGCAATAATAATAATATTAACTCTTAATTATTACGTAATTTCTAACTGTGTCAAACCAAATCTGCTTACTTCAGCAAATCTCACTACTTACCAGTTTCAATTCACTCATGTAGAGACAATTCTACACGTAAGAAAAACTTTACTGCCTTTTCAAGCTTCAGAAGGTTGGTGGCTTTGGGTGGTTGCAGAGCATAAAGTTTCTTACTGGAGAAACATCTATCTTGCCTTTTGCACAGCACAGAAAAGTGTCAGAACACTTGCTTCTTCCACAACTCCCCCATCTTCCTGCACAAGATTACACATGGCAAAAGTAGAAAATTTTTTGCTACCTGCAGAACATTAACAAAAAATACTCAGTACTGAAACTATTTTTGGTTCAACTGTTGCTTATATACTCTTCAACATAACTGACACTAATCAGACCTAAAGTGTAACTTGTAATAAATAAGTGGTTTTGTGGATTTGTTTCCAGAGTTCTGAAGGTTCTTCTTTCAGTGAACCCAGCTGAACAGAAGACAATCCAAGTTTGCTTGGCTCACATCAACCAAGGCTTTGCCAATCTGTGCACCCTATTAATTTCACTTTTTAAAGAGTAACAATATAGCTATTGCATGAATTTCCTTCAGCTATACCATGAAAACCCTGTTTAAGTAAGTGAAAAGGTACATTGTTCTTCCAGTGTGATATAACACACTTCACTTCCATGGACAGTGCTCCGTTAAGCCAAATGTCTTAATCTTCTCTGCAGACACCATTATTTTCCATACGTGCAGACTGGATTAGATAAATTACCAGGTAGCCTCATTCTGGGGTTCAACATGGAAAGCACCTTGAGATGACAAATTCAGCTTTTTCAGTTAGCTAAAACATCAGAAAGATCTTAATGACTTTGATTGTCCATTACAAAGATAATCAGTTATGGAAATTAGACCTCTTTCCTTCTTCACAAACCGACAGCTGACTCTTGCATTTGGTTTTCTACACAAAACAAGAGCTAAGGGCAGCTTTCCCTAGTACAAAATCAGAAAGCAAATCAGAGAGAACTTACTTTCTGAAATGGCAGTCCAGTTCCTCAACCCTCTCCCTTAGAAACTCTTGCTATTGCTCTGCCCTCAATGGGTTTACTGGTTCCTGAAGAATAGATATTTTCCCAGTCCAGATTCCCATTTGTTACTCATTTTTTTTTCTCAAAAATTGGCATCACCACTGTGTATCAAGTACCAATGGCTAAAACTATCTGTCCACGAAAGTCTGTATTCCCTCCCTAATCTTATCTATATTCCTCTACTGAAAAGGCTACCTCAGATGTCTGAACACTGCACACGGAAATGAAACTGCTAAACAGATGTAGAAGAGTACTGACTTGAATTTGTACAAGACTGTGATATGAAACTCACAATTTTTCACAAGCCCTTAACAAATGATGGAAAAGAATCAGCCCTGGAGCTGCCAGCATCTCTCCAGATAAACCAACTGCTGTTTCTTGCAGAAGTAACTGAGGACGTTGGCCATTCTGGCACATGGTCAACAATAATTTTCCACTTAGAAACAAGGCCCCATTCGGTCCTAATAAAACAGTTCAGTAACTTAGGGGAAGGAAAGGATCTTCATGATCACAGATCACTACCTGGTTTGCATCCCACCTGAACTACACAGGGCTGGCAGTCATCTGAGCTGTCACTAGCCACCTCAGTCAAAGTACATCCTGTCTTCACTAGTCATTTGGGTTCTCATTGTGGTCAACAGAAAGAGGAAGAGGCACTTGTGCAACTTATCTTTTATAGCTTTGTTACCCTAAGACAGCATGAAAGCACTTGAAAGGTACTTCCCTATGTCACCATTAATTGGAGATGAGCAACCCAAATAAGAGGTGAGGAGGAACAGCACAAATCAAGGTCCCTTGGTCAGTCCATAAGGCTCATCAAGCAAAATATGGAATGCAACACCTTCCCAAATAACACTTGCTGTTGTTTTTGACAGGAAGCAAGCATCTACCTGAAGAAGTCTGTGAACAGAAGGACAGTAAAAGGCTGGGACTACCATGTCTGCATCTGACAGCAGGAATCTGACAGCATGGATCTGACAACCTAAGGGTGATTAAACTCAAATCTCTGACAGAGCTTTTATGAGACTTATGCACTGAGATTGAGCCAACTGCTGATTCGACCACTCATGATACAAAGTCCTGCACAAAAATGTGGACAACCTTCACCAAGAAATCCCAGTATCATCCTTTTAAGTTAAAGTTTTTTATCTCCACTTCTTCCAAGCTGAGATTCAAAAAAGGGCTGCTTGAGGTGACCAAAACAACTATGCTGGATATGTTCAATAGTCTACATGCCAGTTTCCAGCAGCAAAAAAAAAATGCCACTGCACAGCAAATAATATGAAAAGCATGGCCATTCCTACTACTTGTCTGTTGTAGATAAAGACCTCCAAGTTTGTTTTAAATAAATACACATGTTTTATAATTCAATATGCAATCAATAATCAAAATAGGTATTTAATTCCAGATACTGATAATTCAGCTATAGCATACAAACCTAATTTGCAATCATGTTATGCAAAGTAAAATATGTCCTTCAAAAATACTTCATTATGGATGTAGTTCAAAAGCAGAATTGCCCAGTATAAAGAAATACTCTTCAACAACCATTCAAAAGATCTGTTAAGTCACTGTAGGAAAATTTGCCCTGCAAAAGTTTTGCACCAATACAATTAGGTTTGTACAAAAAAATCATGGAAGAAGTCCTTCCATATCAAGGTCAAAGTTTTGCACTGATTGCAAGTCTAAGCCAAGCAATCTGAGCTACTATCCAGTCAGTCTTTAAATATCTTCTCTTCAAATATTTCTAACGTATTTCTTGAATTCAGTGAGACCTTAATGGTTTGAAATTTTATATAAATATTGTGACATCATTTAAGAGGAAAAATAATTACTTTCTCCTTCCCTACATTAATGTATTTTAAAATAAAGAAATGAAGATAATCAACTAATTTCCCCACAATCCATCAGTCCTCATACCTAGATATTGCCACTAAGTTGCACCTAATATGTTCAAAAAAGACATAGCTGTAGTAGAGATGAACTCAATTATGCAGAAAGCAGAGACAGCTGCAAACTCAAAGAATGCAGTCATTATGAATCCTATCTGACACTGTACACGTTTTTTATATTATTTTTGCTGGAATTTTACTAGGGTCTCCCCTTCCTTAATGGCTAGCATTTGAATGTAGGGCTACTAGCACTTCCAGGCTTCTAGCATAGGGATAAAACAAGCCCTTTGCATGCACATCATCTTTGAGCATTTTGATAGGCAAGTTAAACATCACAGCTTTTACAGCTGCACATTGGAGAAAGCTTGGGAAAGAGGCAAAGTGGAGAAACTGATGTATACTTACAGTGCTGTAAAATTTATTTCACCATCTTCAGAGCTACTAGGTTATTTTATTATTTAAGGGATAAAAGTAACATATAGAAAGCTTCCTATGAAGTTCATTCTCTTTCATTTTAATGATTATATGTTTAATATGCTTATATTATATATGTTTAATATGTTTCTATTATATGTTTAATGAGTTTCATTCAACTCTTTCATTTCAATGATTATACACCATCATAGCAGTCTTTCACCTCAGAGCCATTCAGACATCAATGGATGAACTGCTGGAGACACCCAAAGCCAGCATCTGCTGCACAGGCAATTTCTCTGCTCACTGAAAGACTCCATCATGCTGCCTCACTTCTTGCAGGATTTCTTGCTATAACTGAAATGCTAAAAGGTTTCTGTGTGACCTCTGAAGACTGCCCAAAATTGCCCTGCTATTCCATGGACACAGAGGGCAAGGCACAGCAGAAACTTACAGACACAGCAGCTAGCGCAACCTTGGGCAAAGCAAAGTTAATTTCTTGTTAGACAGATTGGCCTGAAGTTCCTCTGTATTACTTGAAGTGTTGCAATTAAGTACTGCTCTAAGCTATGCTTAATTAGGCTGTAAGCAAATGCTCATTTGTAACTTGCATGCAGTGTAACGCAGAACTGAATGTTCACTGGGAGCAAAGGGAAATTACACTGAAGGTACATTTGCACAAATATAGCTGGCAGCCTCCTATTTTCTCCTGCTTATTAATATCCTAGAAAATATAAAAAAATATGTTACATAGTACAAATGGTTAGAAATTGACAATCTTTATCCCTGGACTGAATGTGGACCCCCAGCTGACAAGCACTTCCCTTGGAATGACAGCCTCTCTCTGCGAAGATGAAAGACTCAGGATTTAGATTACCTTTTCCATCTGTGCAAAAAATCTCCAAAAGCTCAATGCCAAAAATAAAACCAAAACCTCCAACAGACTAGGATGCAAATCATGGTGGGTAAGTATGCTCAAAAAAACCCAAAAAGTATACACCAAAACTTTCATGTAGAACATTGACTGGATGCACATTCAGGAGTAACACCCAGTCTCAGCACCACTCATGAAGACAGCAAAAGTGGTTCTCAAATATATTTAGGACCTTTTAAATGCTGGAAATTGAATGACATTAGCTTCAAGTGCAGCAAGAGTATTTTTCAGCAAAACATTATTTGAGTCTGCCTTTTAGAGCATGCTCATTTGACAAGGCTGTAACAAGAGCCAAGGCTCAGCCTCACTTGTATGAGCTTTACAAAGCTTTAACAAGATAGTTTGTTAAAAAAAATGTTCAAAGGTCAGCCATGGAAAAAAAATACACAGACAAACCAGCACAGAACACAGAAAAACACATGGAGAATATCAAACACAAGGTTTTACCCGCATGACTAGATGTAACATTCCTGTAACATTATTCCTGTAACTATTCCTGTAACATTAGCTTTCTTTGCCTCATGAAGAGGAGGGTGATCTTGATATATTTAATGTCTATTTCTTTACAAGCTGTCCCATAAATCCATTATAAGGTGACAGTACTGCAAGAAATCTTTTGATTTCCTCCTATACACAATCATACAGATGTATGTGTGTGTATATATATACTTCAAACGTTTAAATATAACACTGCTCTGGAGTTTGTGACAACTTAGTAAAAAGCATTCATAAACTGAAGCACAACAGGTATTTTTCAATGCTAAAACTGTGTACCTGATACCTGATGCTTATCAAAGATCCCATCTATAGCTTGTTCAGCAGAACTGAGTACTTGCTAAATGACAATTGCTGAAAACATCAGTAAAGCTATTTATAAGCTCTAGAAACACTGTGGTTGTCTTGCTTTGGGTGGATTTTAGTCAGCAATAGGGAAAATAAGTGTAACTGGCAACTATGTGACAAGCGAGTTACTTCAGAGTAATTAGCAGCTCTTAAAGTTTGCAGGCAAGGACATGTTCCCAAATGACTCACAGAAGCCTGAGGGTGACTTGTCTGTAAAATTAAATCCAGGTGTTTTACTGTGGGGACACTTATTTATCTTAGAATACTCTCATTAATGCTTTTTTTTTTTTTTAAGCAATGTTTGCTCCTTATGAACGGCTTTTTCCTATTACTGTTACCAATTCTGGCAAGGATGGTAAGGAAAGACAATTTTTAAAGGTGAATGTAAATATAACGTAAAGATAACATTCCTATGAAATGTCTGGATGGACAAGGCACACTGTAAATTTCGTACGTGTGCAGGGCAAAGCAGTGACGTCATAGCCCATCTCTAAATAACCCAAAAACAGAGCAGCTCCTCACTCCGCCCAGACAAGAGATCTAGGCAGATGAAAGCAGTAGCTGAAAAGACCTGGGTACTATAAAGTGGCACCTGTTTGGTAAGACACATAAGCAGCTTTCAAAGGTCTCTCCCACTTTCATCCCCTTCTCCCATAAAAACTTACAGAACTGTGTTTTCTTTACTGTTAATGAAATTTCACTGGAAGTAAGTCTGCTGTGACAAACCTACTTTATTTGCATTCCCCAGAAACATCCCATGCTCAACATGGCATCTTGGATCCAAGCTTCCAGCCGACAGTCAATCCATTTTGTTTCGGAGGGCTATTCATTTCTCCCTCAGCAACACCAGAAAAACCTAAACACTTCAAGCATAAAGCACAACAATACTATTTCCAATTCTGTTGCTTCCTGAAATGCAGCAGGAGAAGCCAGCTCCAGTAACCCTGGCAGCAGCAGGGTCTACTGCTGGAGATAACAAGCAATCCTAATGCCACTGGAGAAACATGAGACGTAGCTTCCATGAACCAATGATGGCTTGTCCCTTAGCAAGTCCAGATTAAATTCACTTTTATGTAAATTTTGTAAATGATGTTCAGATTACAGCCAGGCTGAAGCAAAGATTGAAGGTACTTACATTAATTAAACAAAATCACTTTTTAGTACAGTAATTCTCCACTCCTATTAGAAGGAAGAATAATATAATAAGAATTTGATAGCAATAGGAGGCTATAAATCAAGAGCACAGAGAATTGAAACTCATCCCACAATGATTTAATTAACTCAGCAGTATTCTTCTAATACAAAAATGCTATTAAATTCTAACTGACATTTCCCTCTGTTTAGGAAATGGAACAAAACTGTATCTGCAAGCTCTGGCACAATGCAAGAACATCCCATTATCAAAACAATGAACTAACTCCAAGTTCTTTCTTCCCCATGCATCCACACACAAACACTACCTAAGTGAAGATGGATGTTTCAAATCGACTTCCACTTTAATTGCAGGCACAGGGCACTGTCCAGAAAATTAAAACAAGTCCAAAGAAGCTTTTTACCTGCTCTGAATGAACAGCATCCCTCCTCACACTTAAGCAACAACTGTGCTGATGGGTTGGAAAGGAACGAACGAAACACTGGCTTTGCTTTCCATCCCTAGAAGTAGATGCCAGCAAGCAAGGAAAAACTTGGGTGTCTTCCCAGTCCTGCACTCCATACGTCCACAGCCTCCAGCAGGGATCACCAGCAGCTCAGCTGCAGGTGCCAGCACAGCTCTGCCAGAGCTGCCACAGCTCACCTCAGGAAGGACCCTGTGGTCAGCTCACCTACCAGCTGCTGGCAACAAACTGGTGCCACACGGTCACACAGGACAAACACAGCAGAGGCTCTAAACTATGAGCTGGTGCTTTCTTCCACCTGCCCCACTGGGTAGCAGAGGTCCAAAAAAGGCTTCTATCCAAAATGTCTAAAGTTGACCTGAACTCACAACCTGAGTCCAGACAGCATAGACACAGGCTCAGTGATGCTATTCCCATCTTGTTGAATGACTCCTTAAAGGCTATCAGCACAAAGTTGTGACATCTCTGATTCATCTCAACCATTCGTTTATGGTATAATTACAGTCACTCAATACAGTTCTGGGGTTTTTTTAATTCCCTACTGCACTTATGTTTACATCAAAACCCATTCTTGCCTGCCTCACTAGGCAGAGAGAGAATTGGAATTCCTCTCATATTATGCTTTCCTGTTTTTCACTGCCTTCTCAGCCTGATAGCTCCTCAGTTCTGTCAATTCCTGATCAAAGCATAGAACAGCAAAGTTATATTCTTACTTTGCCATTAACAAAATATAGCAAGAGGAATGTGCAACAAAACGTGCAAGGGCACACGTACCTAAGATGAACATAAAAATGTAGTATAAACACATTAATGCAGCTATTGGTACAAACACTACAGACTGCTCACTATTATTACTGTGCAACAGCTTTTTAAAACAACAGCAAACATTACTGTGTGGCTGGAGACCCAGTGAGGGTACCAGCACACAGGGAGCAAGGCAGGCTTGGGCCAGGTCAGTTGTTGCATCCTGCCCTGTGTGCCAGAGCACTGTCACATGCACAGTGCCTTCCCTGCTGGTCCTGACCACCCAGCCCTCCTCCCAGCACACCCCCACAGCCGGAGCATCACTTCCAGGTAGGGAGCCAAAATGCTCCTGGGAGCTGGGCCAGCCTTGCGTCATTAGAAACAAAAAAAATCCCAACAAATAACATAGTCTTGGGTCTGAGCATGAGATGCCCTTAATATTTCCAGTAATTCATGTTGGGACTGTAGCTACTGTTCTGGCACTTTCCAAAAAGCAAGAACAAAGAGACTCATTTCTTTCTACCACAAAGCTTCGTGCTGTAAGAGGAATGAGGAAGGAGAAAGAGCAGCTTTTCCTCTGTGCTGATCCCAGTCCTCAGCAGGGCATGTGCAGGGCTCCAGCTGGAGAGCTGCAGACCCACTTGGTGACCAGCACTAACAGCAACAAGGGCTGCTGGCCTTCAGCTTAGTCCAGAAGGCTCATCAGACCTCAGACATTCACCACACTCTTCCTCAGTAATGAGTAAATGCCACTTTCAGAACGATGGGAGCTCACCCTCACATGTCCTGTTGATTTCAGGACAACATGCTTCCATGAGAGAGGAGGTAAGATGACAACTAATGCAACATCTTTCCTACACTGCCCATCAAATTAAGCTCCTTTAGTTTGGGAAAGTGTTGTTTCTCCAAACCAGAGAGGGGCACCCAAAGACCTGCTTTCTTGCAGTTACATCACAGCCCTGCAGCAGAGTCCTGCTCTTTCCCTATTTTTTCCAAACACAATTGCAACAGCCTTTAAAAAAAGCACCTGAGTTAAACATGATGCAGAGCAATTTATGTGCGATTAATTTACTTAGCAGAAGAGACTTTCATCAAAGAAAGATTTGAGAGAAATAACATGATGTGTCATGGCAGATACTCCTGAAAATCCATGTTTTAAAGTTGGGCCAAAGGGAATGTCTGGACTTGGACCTAAGGAAATGGCCAGATTATATCCAGCTATAGATTTGGCCTGTTTAGAGAAAGTAATTCCCTGTTGACTCACTTAGATGTCAGTATTTATTTTCAAAATGTCTTGTTGCTAAAGACTGTTCCACTGAAGGATCAAGTACAAGATTTGCTGTGACACACGCAAAATATTTAGTACATAATGCCTGCATTATACAGAAGTTTATATTTTTATACAGTTTCTCTTTAGAAAATCAACATCCTCATCTTCAAAAGAGCCAATATAAAAGTTTTATGGGAAGAAAAATAAAAAAATACGCATCAGAACATGCAATTAGAACAATAAAAACTAAGAAGTCTGTTTACACAAGTTCCCTTGAAGGGTAACTAAATCCGGAAAAAAGAGTGACATTAATTCATACCCATTTGTGAATTTAATTTGCTAGAAAAGAGTAAATAATTTGGGTACATCAAACTGCTTTTTGGAAGTTTGCCTGAGCTGTATAGAGGGGGGATGTGAGAAATTTGCCCTATTTTTACAGCTGAAAGCTTCATTGACTCACACAAGATACTTAAGCCTAATATCCTGTGGCATTGCAGTGACCTACATGTAATTATTGCATGCTTTTTCCAAAATATTTGTACACAACCAGAAATTATAACCTAAGTTACCAACTAGCTCTTCGTTTATACCAGCAACACAAAGATGGACTTCAACTGGCAGGAAGGTAGCTGTCTGATGTTTTTAGCAATCTTTTGGACAAATGTTTGGTCTTGGCTTGGTGTAATTTTCTGGTTTCCATTTTTTGTTAGACAAACATATTTATCCTGTTAAATAAACAATGTTTTAAAAACTTTCAGCTGTTCCTTCTCCAGGCCTGCAACCACTGCCCCCCCAAGACATGGGGTGGTCTTTTGTTTGTAGGTGTGCATGAGCCTTACATACAAAGATGTGGGGAAAAGGGAGAGAAAAGTATCAAGTGGTCTTGCAATGCCCCTGGTGTCACCCAGGCCATGTCCTTCCTGCTCCTGTCTTTTCTTGCCCTTCTTATGCATGGGAAGTGGGAGTGCTCTCAAGAGGTCTGCTGAAGTTTTGGGTTCTGTGGTGATGGAGAGGTGGGTGATACTCAGGACAACCAGGCACATGATGAAGAGGGAATTCTTGGGCATGCACTGATCAGGGAGCTCCTCTCCTGTCAGCCTCCTGTCCATGCTCACAGACAATGCTGCTCTCAACTCAAGGACTTCAGAGTTCTTTGTCAGCTACCACTTGAAGGCTCATGGTTTCTCCAAGCACAAGACATCTGCACTGTCTCACTCACCACACCAGCAACTGAAGTAGTTACTGACCCAATAGCATGATCACTTGGTACTTTTCATCCAGGTGCTCACTAGCTGGTTGGCTGCATTACTAAAACTTCAGCTGTGCCAATTTTTACAGACTCATGTGCTGTTCACTATTAACAACCCAACATCTAACATTTTTCACTGTAAAACTAAGCTCAAAATGGGCCATTTCCACCTGCAGACCTGTAATAATGCTGCTGAACTCCAACGAGACATGTATCTCTTTAATTACAAATAATTTCTGAATGCCTATCATCAAGTTTGTTTGGTCACACAACCCTATTAGCACAGATGCTGCCACTGTGGATGATAGTGCAAGATAGCCTTTGAAATGTAACCTAAAAGTTCACAGTTATTTCTCTTCTAAGTCTTTTACTACAAAATAATGTGCCAGTTTCTCAATCTTCGTGTGCTCAGAAAAAAATTATCCACAAGATTAAGTTCTTTTCTAAAGCAAAGAAGATTATCTAGAATTAAAAAAAAGACAAAAAAAAAAGAAAAACAAACCACAAACAAAAAAAACCAACTCTAACAAACAAATCTGAAATTATTTCAATAAGCCTAACACTCCAGTTTTAACTCCCAGATTGCTTCTCCCATTAAATGACTGCTACATTTGCCTACACGTGTTTTCAGTTTTGTGCTAGCACTGAAGACCTGTTATTTCCCACTGTTGTCTGTCTTCTGGGGAGCAGCTGCAGTACACTGCTGCAGCCATCAGCTTTAAAAGCAGTATTCAGTGCCTGACTGGCAGCAGAGTTAGAGGTGGCATACTGCTTCCTGCTCTGGTGAAATTGGTACCATTAACCAACAGATCTCATAAAAATATTTTCAAAAAAATGAAATTACTGCACTTTTTAGAATACAATAAAGAAAATGCTTTGTCACCATGAGAAGACAGAAAAAAAGAACCTAGTACAAAAAAGTAAGAAAGGTTTATTTCAGTTATTTTTCACTGTCTTACTGTTTTTACCTTTCTTTTCTGAGCCAAGACTATGAAACAAATGCAGAGCAGTGCATAAAGAAATGCTGTAAACTACTTGTTAAAAAAAAGCAGTGTCAACTGCACTAAAAAAATCAGGAAGAGACTCCAAAGCAACAAGAAATTTGTATCTCAGGCACCAGCCACAGAATAAAATTTTGCATATGAGAAAATATCCATTTTTTCAGCCAAAAATACAATTCAAGCTTTATGACCTGAAAACTTCTTTACTCACTCTTTCACTCACAAATGAATCCTTTTCCTATAGGGAACAATATACTGGGAAAAAGTATAACTTTTAGTAAAACTTGAATAGAGCTGGGATTTCTTTATGCCTAAGGCTTGGCAATATGACATGAGACTTCTATGTTTAACAAGACTGGATCTTTAAATTCCTCTTGCATAACCACTACTAGATTTTATCATTGCAGAGTTGTATTTACAATTATGAAATAACACTGAGGTGTTCCAGGAGGAACAATACTAACATTTCCTTTCTTATGAAGTCATCAGACCCTCCAGCTTCCCAGTGATCT
Organism: Buphagus erythrorhynchus; assembly: GCA_013400855.1. Lineage (NCBI taxonomy): Eukaryota > Metazoa > Chordata > Aves > Passeriformes > Sturnidae > Buphagus > Buphagus erythrorhynchus. Next base: position 43,940 of record VZTT01043466.1, on the reverse strand, counting down.
CTCCACTGTTTGACACTGTCAGCAAAACAAAATACTCACTTCTTTCTAAAATCCCTAAAGGCTACATTAACCTGAGACTCTCTCAAGTGCCACAAATAGGAGCTGACCAAAGGCAACACTTCCTCCACACCACACATATGCCGTGATGCCCTGTGTGATTAGAGCTGCAGCCCTGCTGGCTGGAACTGCTCCTTGCTTATTTACTTGTAAATGCTTGAGAAGCACCAAAGCAATTCACCTCATATATCCCATGTTAACAGAATGGCTCGTTCCCATCTCCAGTTTTAATCCGTGTTCATAATTTGCAAGCAGAGAACCTGAAATGAAGCATCTTGATGTTTTACCTTGGTTAGCTTTTAACATTGCATTTATATTTTCCTTAAAGCATAACTTATTTTTCCTAACTGCCAGGAATTAAAACTTGCTATTGCAGTCCTTTAACTAAGCTCATCACTCGTTTTATTAATCAGCAGTTTGTATTGTACTGACAGACATTTATCTCAGCCAGAGCATGTCCTAAAATAATTTACTCCAATTCCCAAACTCTACATTTTTAATGGGTTGAAGTTGGAAAGATGTATAACATTTCTTAAGCTACTAAATTTTTTGTCTTGATGTTTAGCAGACTCCCATGAAGGGAACTAAAACTGAGTTAAACAAATTGCGAGGAAGCTGAACAGAGATATTATTTTTTTTCCAGTGATATTCCATGTTAAAAACTGAGGTAGTTTTCTTCCTTCATGAAGAAACCAAACCTACTCTCTTTTACCATTAATACTTTAAAACTAAAAGGTTTTTTCTCAGTTTTGTTTCTCTAATCCTTCATTAAAGAGAGCAAAATACTTTGTTACAGAGGAAAAGAACACTTTCCTATTCTTCCCTCACCCCAAGCCAGTGTTTCTCAACTGCCTCCAATGAGTTGATATGCTGAAATGAACAGTGTATTTGCATCTACAAAAGAAACCATTATTGCCTAACATGCTTAACCTCCTCAGCTTGTACTCTAAAATGTTTTACCACTATAATGGATTGTCTTTGATTAAAAAATTCAGCAGCAATATAAACAATATAAATTATTTCATTTTAGCCTTTCAAAACATCTGTCAAATTTTTCAATTTAAAGTAAGGTAGAATAATTTTTAAAAAAATTATAAGGTAAAACTTGGGAAAAGATCTTCTGTCTTTAGAGCCATCTTCTTACATACATTAAAAGACTGGTTATTTTTGTATTTATCTGCTCTGAAACCACTAGTTTCTAAATTCCATCAAAAACTGACTCACAGATCATTTAGGGTTCCTTAAGGTTTTACAGAGCCAAGTTTAGGGTGGCTTGGATAATTTTAGTAAAACATAGAGCTAAAAGGCAAAGAAACCATGAACCTGGGGAATATTTGGAGAGGTAAACACAGGTTCATCAGAAACTAAAGTTTATTTCAGAAAGACAGCTATGCTGCTGTCCTGCTGGCAAGTGTCAGGAGGCAGAACTGCCCCTGGTTTTATCTCCCCAGAGTCACATCAACACTGCCTTGGCAAAAAAACCTCTCTGCTTAGCCAGTACCTCGGTCACTGACAGGGCCCTGTGCTAAATTCCCAATGGGATGGCTCCATTTTTTTTTTCCCCAGGGCATGATTTGGTTACCTGTCTGTCGTGTATGTGTAAGAAATAAAGTAAAAGCAGTGGAGATGCAGTGTGTCTCTCAGGAAAGGAGGCAGCTGTTTTATGGCACTGGAACACCACACAGAACATGCGAGGGCACACATTTGGGTCTACTGCTGGTAGCTGAACTGCCCACCCAAGCCCTTTATCTCTCAGAGAGGATGTAGGAGCTAATTATGAACTAATTGAGCAGTGACACAGAACTTCTCAATATTTTTGGGTACTCAAAAACAGAACTGTTGTAAGCTAATAGTCAGAGTAACCCATCCTTTCATTCCCATGCAGGTCAGCATGGTTTACAAAATAAAGGTTTTTGAGCCCAGCTTTCATCTTCAAGTGCGCTTGAGCAATGACACAAAACAAGATGATTGTTTCTTATAGACTGGAGTAGGACAGAGAAGAAAAACTGCTGTGTCGCTGAGGCTACTGCCCTGGACCACGTGACAACTCAGTCTGGGCTATCTTAACTGACAAGAACCCAGAAAATTACTCCACCAGCTTTTGATGGGACAACCTTCCCCTTAAATCCTGTTACAATGAGCTGTGCCTAGTTACAAGCTCTAAGAACATCTTTGCTTTTCGAGCAGCTTCATGAAAAACGGCAAATAAAGCACCATGTCTTTAAAGAATTCAGCTGTTCAGTATTTTGTGGCACCTAGAATATGCAGTATAAAAAGGCACAGATCCTCATCCAACTCTAAGCTAATTCACTTGACTTCAGAATTTGTAAATCTTTAGGTTGAATAACAAAATTTGAAAGATATTAAGCATTACTTCTCCATTCACAACATGCATTTATCTGAAAGAGGCTTATTTCATTATTACACTTCTTTCTTACAAACCTTTCAAAAAAGGCCTGAAGCCTATTTGAAGATACTCTCTCGGCCAGTGCTGCCCTACTCACAGACAAAGTCTACAAGTGTTTTTACTTATCTGGAAGATTTCTTTCTGCCTTCAAAATGAAGCAGTCCACTGCTGGTTTGCACGCGAATGGATGACCCAAAACTTCATCCCATACTCACATGCTTACTAGCAGGTTGACTCTGAGGTAAAGATCCAGGGGCCAGCACTGGAGAGCTTGCGGGGCTACAAAGTTCTGGGAAGGGATTTGGGATGGCTGGCAAAGACGATGTTCGGAATTGCTGCTCTTCTTCTTGAAGACGCCTATAAACACAGAAGCACTACGCATTAAGAGGAGCAAACTGGCATCACTAGACCTGGCTCTCCTGCCCCAGAGTTTGTGATAATGACACTGAAGACAAGGAATCGAACCCACTCTTTTTCTAGGTAACTACCATACAGTTACAGCAATTCCTAGCACAAAGTAAGTAATTGCATGTGAAAAATGACCGGTCAGGCATCTATGCTTGTTTTGTTGCTCATAATTTGATTACTTGGGTGAGTAACTGAGGTAACTGTGCAAATAAAATAAACAGGAATATCTATCTGTACTCACTGTTGTAAGCACTAGATTACAAGCTTAAGCTGTGTGTGCCAGAAAGTCAGTAAAGCTGTTCCAAACCAATGTGAAAGAGGAGAAAACAATGGCAGTCACTCAGAGCCAAATTCCAAGTGGATTTGAAAACAAACATGTACCCCACTGTAAAGTTCTCTAAGCTGAGACTTAAACCAACATTGTCACCTCATTATAATACCAGATTCTATCTCTAAGCAACTTGGAATTTCCTGGAGAAATGAAAATGAAAAGACACAGCTTTAGCAATAAACTGGAATTACACCCTCCCACCTTATGCCCATTTTACAGCTAATGTTCAGACAAGTTTGCATCCACCCAAGTATGCCTCATGAGTCTACATATAACAGAGTTTCAAGCTCCAGTTCATAATACACCTGCAGTGCCCAGACCAACAAAAGAAAAACTAAAACCTACCAGAAAAGCTGAAAGACTTATTCACAAGTACAAAGATGGCTTTTGGTTTCCCTGCTGCCAGGGCATCACCACTGAAGATGCACCAGCTGACTGCAGCAGGCTGCCCTTCAATGCCTAAGCAGAAGGCACCATCTAGTGGCAATCACGAAAGTTTCCAAATCGACTAACTCCCGGATTTGAAAGGCAAATCATTAAAAACTCAGTTTGCTCTCATTTTTTTGCATGCCTTCAGCAAGCAGAGCCTCCTTAGCAGAGCTGCCTGGGAGAGGACTGCTGGCTTTGTCCCTGGCAGCATGTCCCACTCTGGGTACTCTCACTGTCTTGGCCTGTACCAGAACCTGGGGGATGACAAAATTTAATTACTGTGAATTCTGCTCCACAGGTAACTTTGTCCTGCAGTTTAGTTGCCTCGGTGTTCCATGAGTAAGTCTTACGATCTGGGGGGGTTGCAATAAATAGCAGGTTCCAATCATAACTATGAACTATGCTGACAACTACTTGACCTGCTTCATAATTTTTTTTTGTGCTCCCCATGTGTGTAGCTCTCTGCAGTACAGGGTAAAAGGACAGTGTAAGATTTCTTCAGACCAGTAGACATGTCATATCCATGCAACAGTGCACTGTACTGCAAGTTTTTGACTGACTTCCACTGTAAGAAGTAGAACCACAGACTCAGTATAATTAGAAAGGTGTGGTTTCCTGAAGCTGGGAATTCTCTGTGCTGTGCTCTGCTGTGCTTGTACTGCTGCCAGTGGATCATTTACTTCGTAATTGATATACACAAAATCCTGTGCTCCTCAGAGACCACAGTCAATCACCCTGTTCTGGTGGCAAACAAGATGGGTACAGATAACCCTGAATAGAAGCTTCACCATTACCTTCTTTGATTATGATAAACACAGAATATTCTGGTGTGCATGGAAGTACAGATTACAAAAAGGCAGAGTGCTCTCAAAATAAGAGCTGCTAAGTTTTTAAATACCAAAAATAATTTAAGTGTTTTGACTGAGATATTTACAAAACATCAACAGTTACAGTACTCCAGAGAGTACATTTTCTAGTAGAGCCCCATTCGAGCTTAGCTATGAAATACCTGTAGAACTGATGGCATCATCAGCTGACTTAGTTGCACTGCACACCTATTCAAATAGAAAAGCTTCCTGTCTTAAGTATACCATTCCCATAAGCAATACATCAGTGTAAACAGTTAGAAGGCACCCTTCCACGCTTGGAATGTTTCTTTCATTATATTATTACTTTACACTTCCTTCAAAGAAGAAACTGTTAACTAGCAGGAACGAAATTAATTTACCCACTCATGCTGACAGGAGCTCCCTTCCTCCTGCTGCCTAAAAAGACTTTAGGAAACCTGTACATCACCTATATACTCTCCCATCACCATCAAGAGTTTTCCACTAGAAGCCTGAATTTCAGTCCTCAGCCCTACAACAAGGGGACAACTTTAACACTTTTATTTGGTAATGACTTACACAGTGCACTCAAGTGAGTGAGTTAAAAGTGCCCTGGTAAGTAATTAAGACATGCTTCTTTTTTGTTTGGTCTTAAACTATTCAGGAAATCATGGAGAGGTGTATATACTTTTACATATCAAAGATATACTTTTTTATATATCAAGTATATATTTTTGTGTATCAAAAGTAGATGAGCATAGCCTCATCCATCTACATGATCTCTTATGTTTAATAAAACCTATAGGCTCTCAGTAGACACCAGACTCGAGAGCACTGGTTTTAACAGTTTGGGAAAAAAAGCAAATATGGATATAGCTTCTGCCAGTTGCTACTAATGACACACTTCTACAAATCAGCTACTGCAGAAACATCAAACCTTGACTAAAAGAAGGGTGATAACACATGGAAATATTATGCCCTTCACCTACTTAGTACATTTTTCTATGCAAAAATCCAGTCTAACACTATTAAGTCTGTAACCAAAGCGGATCTCCTGTTCTAAACCACAGCTCTTCTGAAGCCAGCTCACGACACCTTGCGGGAAAGGAGGCGAGAGCCTTGTCCCTCCCTACCTGACTGCCATGATGCGCACTGGCTGGGAGCGCTGCACCCTCTGCCTGGGGGACATGGGCTGCAGGGTGCCGGGGCCCGGGGAGGGCAGCTGGCTGCGGCTCAGCTGGCCGTTCTGCAGGAGCGGGGCGCTTTCCGACTGCACGCTGCACGTGGAGTACAAGCTCTCAAACGAGGAGTTCATGTCGTTCACCAAAGCCTCCAGGTCCACGTCGTCATCTGAAAGGCAAAATAAAGGCAGTGTAACGCAGCTGGAAGTCCCAGGACAAGGAAATGTGGCAAGAGCAAAGACAAAAGTTTCAGTAAAATTATCACATAATTATTTTACTACATTTTTACAGTGTTAATTATTATTGCAGAAATAATGTATTTCTTTTAGAGCAGAAAACCACAACTAGTAAGAGCCACCAATCGACATTTGTTTTGTCTTCCATAGTGAAAAGCTACAGACACAGAATAAATATTACAGTATTTACTACGTATGTGTATGTGTGTGTATTGTGCATATTGGTGGGATTTTTAATAATGGCAATGATAATATGAAGCACCACTTTACCTAATGATAAACTGCCATACATTTCCAAAGCGTATCACTTAGAAATACCTCAGTTTGGCTTGGCAATGTATCAAGTTTAGATTGTCCAACATTGTAATAAATACTTTGCAAGACTGAGTAATATAGAAGAAAAAAAAACAAGACAGTGCTGCAGTGCTGGATGACATCATTATACAAGTGATCATTATATCTTGTTAAAAATCCTACCATATTTTTGTGATATGGTATTTTGAAGGGCAGTCTAACAACTTTCATATAAAAAGATCTATCTGTATCCTTGCTCTTGCAGTGTGATAGATGAACTTCTACCTTAAAGAGTACAAAGTAAATCAGCCAAGGATGTGGTGTGGCTGTCTGGAGGAACACCAGTCCCTAAAAAGGGCACCAACCTTTCTATATACGCCACCTTACCTCACTGTAAATAAGTAACTTGTGCTCAATCATTCCTCCTTAACGATCATAATTACTCTGCAAGACAAGAGAACTCTGCAAGCCCTTTGCACTAACCACTCTCTGAACTCCTCTTGCAGAGCACTGCAATTACTCCCTAGCCACAAGTTACATCACTCCCTATCAGGAGTTCAGTGGGCTGATGAACACACACATCAATATCTGCTTCTGGTTACAGCACAGCCACTGCCTGAACAGCTACTCCTGACCAAACAGAGCTTTGTGCAGCCAAAAATGTGCCCTTATTTTCCAGCTATATCAACTGGCCTGGCAAAACATATTGCTGCCTGCAAACTTTCTGTCTCACAAAACTCTTCATGACAGGGATGAGAAGTAGAGACAAGAGATGGAGCTGGCAAACACACAGTGCTATGCAACTTAAACACCCTGTATTTTCCAATATTCATTCTTTTGCCATGTTTTCTAGGTAAATGAACCATCAAAAGCAGCTTGCAACCAGCTGCACTATTTTCTTTTAGACACCATAAATTACATAAATTATTTTGTACAAATATCACATTTTTTGAGGTTATCATCTAAAAGAGCATCACTCAATTTCTGTCCACCAGCAACATGCCTTGATAACCATAATGAGATCTGAACATGGCATTTACATGGCAATGCTGATGACCTCCATTCTCAGTGTTGGGTGAACAAAAGACCTGCCCAGAATTAAACAGGTTTCTGGTCATGCCCCTACACCTGATCTCTGTTTAGTGACCTGAAATACCACATTTCTCACTGAAAGTCAGTAGGCTCTTTACTATATAGTAACAGCCACTTAGCCTTCACTTAGAATGTACTCAAGAGGATTTCAAGGTTTGAACACGTCAAAAAAAAAAAAAAAAAAAAACCACCCAAAAAAAAAAACCCAACCACATCACCCAACAAACAGATTTCTTCCTTTCAATTCTTTATGGTAATTTCCCTCAATTTTTGTATTTAACAGCTATGACACTACTACTAAGACTCACCTTCACTAGGTTACACCATCTTCTCTGTATGTCAGCTAGTTGATACATTTTCAACAATCTAAGCTTTGCTTTGTTTGGACAAAGTCTACAGTAATTTTCCTGCTATTTTTAGTGATATTGAGACAGAGCTGCAATTTAAACTTCATTCCATCCTCCAGATTTTTATCCTATTTGGAGAGGATATATCGAAAACACTTCTTGAGCAATCACAAGGGAACCACAGAAGTAGGACTATAAAGAGGGAGAGGCCGAATTACAAGGCTTTTAAATGTTATCATTCATCTAAAGTACCAAGCTGTAGGGTGTCAGGTGGCTGTCAAGTAAAAGCCTAGGGGCTGGATGTTGGAGACATAAAAGACAGACCCTGACCACAGAGTCAGGGAGTAAATTACAGCAACTAACAGCAATTGTTTAGCATGGTGAAAAGCAGAAAGGGAAGAAAGTCGAGGTATATGTTCAGTGGAAGTCCTGAATATGGCTTAGTCCCTGGGGGTGCTAATTTATTAACAATTTAGACAAAGCTATTAGCGTGCAAGATCATTAAGTTTTCAGGTGATTGTAACATGGAAGGAATGATAAAGAGTCATCTCAAGCTATCCCTGAAAAAAGCAAATAGTTGCAAAGGTGTCCTAAGTAGCTTAATATGCATAAAATTAGGCACTTCATGCAAAACTCTAAGCAAAACAAGTACATAGTTTAAAGCATTGAATTACCATTAGTAGGCTTTTAAGTATATCAGTTACACACCTAAATTCAATTTCTAACAGGACAGGCACTGACAAGGTGCATATAGAGTTCTCCTAATAATATGCTGCACTGAAGTCCAGAATCTGGTTTCACTCCTCTGTCAGCTCCTTTTCTCCGTGGGTGCAGCACTGTTAATAATAGCCTTCAGTCTTGCCATAAAACTTTTGCAGGAGCAAAAGATCCTTAAGATCCTTAAGCTTTTTGAAGACAAAGCCTGCAATCTTGAATTTCATACAGTTTCATCTCTATACAATGGCATTTACTACTAAATACCATTATGTTTTGGAGAGATTTCAGCATGATGCAATAGGAAACCTCACTGCTGTAGCCTACACCTCGGAAGTGCCAGCAGATGTCTCAGCCTGCCAAGTAATCCAGTATGTTACTGTGATGGCTCTCCACAGAGCTTAACTAAACAAAAATCAGAGAAGCCCTCCACAGGACCTCTCACCGTTTCAATCATACACAAGTATGCTGTTCAGAAGGGTATTTCATATATAGTGTGATTCTTCAAAGTACCTTTCTTCACCAACCACTGAGATCCTGCCTCCATCAAAACAACTCTATGCAGAAAAAAAAAAAAAAACGTGGACAAAACTGACTTTGAGAAGGTTTGCTAGTTAACAGCAAAATTTGCAAATCATTGGATTTTAAGCCAGCACAGCACCATGCTGATCCTCTAAGTAGGCACATACAGATTTTGTGCCTGACCTGAAAGAATCTAGCAGGCAGAGTTGCAGGTAGCTGAGGAGCTTTCGGCTCCCCAAATATCTTGCATACATGCACTTCCAGGGATACAAAATTATATTTTCCTTTATCTGTACTGAATTCTGCCATAAGATCAAGGAGTACATAAGTGGATATTCAAGGTCTGTTCTTCCATTTCAACTGAACAGCACACAGGCCACTTATCACTCCCATGCACAAACATGCAAACAGCCCTTAGCTGTTTTTGACTGTCATTTTTAAAGGAGAACACTTGCAAAACCTAGCTCGTGGTGGACAGGGTACTGGCAGTTTTGTAGACTCTTCTGTGGAAATGTTCTTTCCCAAATTAGAACCAAAGTGCACACACTGGAAGCTGTCTGAACTTCCTTTTGTTTCTTTGCCCACAACTTGTTAAACTTTGGCTTTGTTCAGAAACCAGCTCCACTGGATATTGCAAGTAATATTTTTGGTAAAGTAAATCATGATGTCAATTACAAGAAAAGGTTTAAAAGTTCAATTCAAGGAAAGAGGAAAACTTTGTTACAAAAACTCTACTAAGCTAGTGAGGTACGCTCTCATGCTCCATTTAAAAAAAAAGCACCTTGAATACATTTTTAATGTTTTCGAGCACAACATAGGAGGGATGATAACCCCTAAATTAGGTCTGAGCAAACTTTAATCTGTACTTAACCATGCCCCACTTGCCTTTCTGCTTCTAGCCCTTCTCTATCCCCTAGATCCTCATTTATTTACTTATTTTGGTAGTTGTTGGCCTTGACATGTTAAGCTCAGCTAACAAGACTAAGCAGGATGCCACTTATTCTGAAGCGACATAAAGCTGAAATGATCCTGCTCATCTTCAGCTGTGCCAGCTTCCTGAAGAAAGCAGGTATTTTCACAGCTGTCAAGGGGCTCACTGCATCACAGAAATTCTATTTACTGAAAAAGAGATGAACATGGAGAGAATCTCAGCTTTGGACTACACACCAGGATGCATTTCATATCTCTAAATGACAGTTCAGCAAATACCCTTCCCTCTCTCATATGGTCCACAGTTCATAGGGAACACTTTGGAAAACATCACAGCACCTAAATTAGTTGTGATTTAAGAAGCTTGTAAAAACATTTTATTTTAAAAAATAAATAATTTCCTTCTTGTTTGCTCATTTTTTAACTTAATCATCCAGCATTATCCCTCATTTCAGCTCCCAGAGATAACTGATGCAAGAACTACTAGGAATTCAGTAGATTTATAAAAAGACTATAGCACTTTCCTGTCTCCATGGAATTAAGTCGGATACTATATGAAACCTAACAACACATATATAAACAAGTGTTTGATACAGCAAGGCAGCTGTTGACTGATCACCTATTCCTATTTGACAATCTAACACCAGCAATCCATCCCCCAAAATGAGTTTCAGAGCAGCACATTGAAGAGCCATCTTGGCAAAACAAAAAAGATAAGATACACCTAATACAAGATTTCACTGAAGTTAGCTGGTATCCAAGTTGCGAGCAGCCCCTCCAGCACGTATGAATTAACCCTCAAAGAGAGACAGAAACAGTGAAAGAAAAAGAACACACAGTTGCATACAGCCCACCACTGATGATGCAGTGAAACACTATGTAAATCACAGGTGATACAGGGAAAATACATTTATAGCAAAATGAACAGAAGAACTGTACCAGAATTTGAAAAGGGGAAAAAAAAAAAACCAAACCTATAAATACTTGTGGTATCTCCTTCAAGATCCTATTTCAAATCCTCTAAAACCACACGTATATTACTCTGATTCATACTGGTGAGGCAGTGGTGTTTTACAAGGGTTTTGGCATTGTGGAAATCTCCTGTTTTACAACAAAAAATGCAGGTAAGGATTACCACAGTGAGATGTGTATACAAACTCCTTTTATAAGACAACCAACCCCTCATATTAAGGGGATCCTTTGCACAAGAGCACTGCAGCATGTCCCTCCAGTACCGTGTCCAAATGTCATTTTGAAAAGGCTTTTCAGAAATCTCCGTCACTAAAATTTTTTGGAAGTGTACTATTACTGACAATACACAGTTGTAATGATGCAAAAAGAAGACCATTCTAGGTAAAATTCATACTCCTCTATTACTTTCTCCCTCTGAGCATGTAACTACACTTCCTATGTTTCCACAAATGTCTCATATCCCTCCATACTCTGGTTTCAGCTTCCACTAATGCCACAGGCACCGGTTGATCTGCAATTTTCATACAACTGGTATCCACAGCCCCCTACAGATGCATGTATTTAGTACTTGGCAGCTTCTACACCTCTGAGAGATGCGTGCAACAGAAGGTGGATGATAATAAGCAGATCTCTTACAATTTTTTAAAAACCCCACAGTGTCCACTACAGTGATGCTACAGCTGAATGACACCCTCTGTTCCCAATATCAGCTTAAATTCTATGCAATTTCTCCCCTCCTGATTTCTTGAAAGCTCCATATGGATGGGAAGTTTAGAACAAGAAACAGAAAGACAATATAAAAAAACATTTGCAAACCCTATGCTTTCACACTGTTCTACAGATCAGAGAAGGCTGTCAGACAGAACTATAAAAATATCAAGACTGCCTCAGCTGAACATTAGAAGCTTAGAGGGTTTTTTTGTTCATTTCAAGTGAAAGCAGAAGACACAGACACAAATTTGTGTCCTAGAGGCATCACCATCTCCAGAGTGGCCACAGTCGGAACTAAAAATTACAAGCCTGAACCCCAAAACTTTATGTGCCCTCTATGTCTCCTTATGGGCCTCTGCACTCCTTTCCTTCATTGCATTCTAATGTTCTTCAGCTTAAGTGAAATCCTCTATTTTGTACTGTAACTACAGTTGCTGGCCTATAAAAGGTCACATCAGTGCATGTGCAGCTTGCAAAATGCTAAATGGGCCATGCTGTGGAGAGAAGGGCAAGAAACAGAGATTCTGGTTGGTAAAAGAGCATGAAATTGAGATATGCATCTGTACTCTTGGAGCACACTGAAACACCACACAGAGTGGACTTGTAACTGCCCCAGTATTCTCCAGGTAATTTTTAAATGCCACACACATCTATTCCCATTCCTGTCAGTTTTAGCTGTGATGGCTAACACCAAGTATACATACATTAATTACAGGTGCTGGAGAGAACTCTATTATTTCACATCTCTTTTCTAAAGGTTCATGGCTGGACTCCAGATATATTCTCAAAACACACCTGATAGATTTCTTGAAATAGAAGACAAACTAAACTGAACAAAACTATTGTTGCTAGGTAACAACTATAGGAATAAGCTACATATGAAAGGTGCTCATAAAAAACCAAAGCTTCAATGAGTAACAGGAACAACTGGCTATAGGTGCCCTGCAGGGAATGAAGTTGTACACTTGGATTAGTGGATAAAATGAGCCTTAGGAATTCTGACAGAAAAACATGGAAGGTTAAAAAATGAAAAATTCCATTTTCTTCCAGTTCACACCTAATGCTTGACATCCTAAAGAGTGGAGATGATGAAAGCTAGGTATTTGGGGTAAGGGAGGGTGGACAAGGAGGGTTTATTTCTTAATTACCAGGACAAACTAAGGCAAAGCATGTCTCTGATGGAGATTTTAATGGTTTAGCCCTTTGATGGTGCTGCAATTATTCACAGAAAACATTCAGAAGCACACCCCCCCTGTACATGCTCCCATTTCTGACCCAAGGATTGCAGAGTCAGGTTGGTCCTTTTGTGGACTGGATGGATATTGGTTGCCTCGACAGACAACTGCTGTAGGCGGGTATCCTACAGCAGGAGAGGAGGAGAGAGAGGAGGAGAGAGAGGAGAGAGCATATCTTCCTTCCTAAAAAAGCATCAGGTCAAAGTTTGAACCCAGAGTCAATCAGGACACCAGCTGATTGTGTGTTTCTGCACATTGGGACTGTCCACCTCCTGTTGGGTGAGCACACCCTCGTCCAGCTATGACCAATGACAGCAACCAGCCAGTCGCCTTCCAAAACCCTCTTTGCAGGCCAGTGCCTGCACAATCACTGCTGTAGAGTAACTACTGAGTAAACACATCACTTAAAGCAGAATACCAGATTAAGTAGACCTCTGGGAAACCATAATTCTTGAGCAGATTACAAAATCCAGCGAAAATATTAATTTTCTAGTAACTGGTAACATCTGAAGTTTTTTTCCATGAACATGAGGTTTAGTGGTTTTCCTGTACCATTTTCTCAAGTCACCTGCTTTTAATTCATTGATTTAAGAAAAAGACGGATAAAGAGTTTTTAAAAGAAAGTATTTCTTTGTTTGGGTTTATCAAGACAAGGAAAACCCAAACCAGCCTCAGTTACCCAGACAGAAGCAGCACCATAGAAGGCAGAATGGGATATTCCTTCAGAGGCCAAACCTGGGGTCAAAGTAGACAAATCCTCAAAAAATCCTCAAGGACAGAGTGGTTACATTCGTGAAGGATGCAACACATCACAGGGTGTGCAGGCCAGATTGATTTTCCTGGCCCAAAAGGAGACAGGAACAGAAGGAAAGCTAAAGCTTAAGTCATAACTTTGTGAGAGTAGTCATGAACCTATAGCCTCATTGTGGACCACCCTTAACTCAGGGCAAAAAAGGAAAGAAAGAATGAACATGAGACACAGAGAGATCAACTGACTCCAAGGATTCTCCATTCAAGTCTTACCTTCCTGGTGAGCTTAACTGGGTGCCTCACTCTCGATGCATTACCTCAACAGCAGAACTGAGAAAGCAAGCCCTGTCAGTATATCCCAAAAGGATGATCATAGAAAGACTGTCACTTATCCTTCAAGAGGACATGGGTGCTGGAACACCTGGGCAGCAGAAGGGCTCCTGGCCTGTGCAGCCCATACAAAGCAAACAGAAAATCCACTGGAACTTTTCAGACAACAGGCAAACCCATGTTAACCTACTGAGCCATTAAGGAACTTACAAGTCAGAGCTCAAGAAGCACAACACTGGGTGGCAATGAAGAGGTGAATTGAAATACTGTCAGCTGACCACAGGGTAAATGCTTGACTGCATATTATATTAGACAGTCATATTTATGAGAGAATGGCTTTAGGAAGGTATCTTGTATCAGTAAGAGCTGAAATTAGACAGAAAAGGTCAGGTTTACTTGCATTTTTAGAGACTACCTAGTCCTACATCAGAAACAGAATAAAAAGCTTTAAAATACCTCAAAATGAAATCTTTTTTCTTATGTTTACATGAAAAAAGATTATTATTTTTCCTAATTTATTGTACCACATCCCATACACAGATTTCTACTCCTAGTGCTTCTCTAAAGTTTTACTTGGGTATTTTATTCTTATTGCCTGTGTCTGAGAAAAAGAAGATAAAAAGTGAGAGTGCACATCAGATATAGACAAATAACACTACAAAAGTCACAATTCAGAAGGAAGTTAAAAATTCACACAGATGAGAAGAGCTACATGTGTCTTGCAAATCTAAAGCTATTAAAGGCAAAGTTAAAAACAGTCAAAGCATCTATTGCTTTCCTTTCAGGAACCTGTGTTCTTCCTCCCTGATTAAACACCATAATACCCAGCAGAGTAATCCCAGTTGAACAATCCCTTACAAATCAAAATAAGCACCAGTGCACGGATTAGTCCCTCCCATCCTGCCAAGACAGCCCAAGCTTTATCCCTGCTCCGGGAAGCATCGTGCATAACCTGCTAACGTGCTGCTGGAGCTCCAGCCAGAGCCTGCAATGCCCTGCCTGCTCCAGCACCAGTGGCTGCTCCAAGACAGCATCATCCCACTTGCTTGGGGAAGATCCTGCCTGGCAGCCAGCAAACCTCAGGCTTCTTGCATTTCATTTCAAATCCACTCCACAACAACTTCAACTAAGCTTTCAAGTAAAAAGTGGTCGGATTACCCAGAAAGTCCATTAGCATTTCTCTTCAGGAAGTGATGGGTCTGCAGAGCTGGTGCTGAAGCATTATTATTATTATTGTTATTATTATTATTAAATTAGGCATGGCCCTCATCACCTGATACCCGAGCTAACCTTTACTCCTAGTAAGGTTAAACCATGAGTTTCAAATTTTGCTTCAAACAGGTTTGTTGCTGGCTTAGAAAGCATGTTTGAGGATGTAATATAAGTTCCAAAAGTTGCACACAGCAATTAATGAATCAGCTATTCTTCCAAGTTAATTAAATATTGCATTTTCAGCATACAATAGTTACCTAGCTATGGCTGAGTGACTTACAAAGCAGATGACTGGAATATTTCATATTTAAGGTACTTCTTGTCAAACTTAACAGAACCAAGGTCATATGAAAAAGTAAAATGCTTAAATGCTGGGGTAATTTTGGTTTCTTTTTATCAGTTGCTTTAATAGTTTACTATTAACTGCAACTGCCATTTTGGTAAAATATCTACAAGAGACTAAACTAGGGGAGAGTTGTTTGGAATTGCAACACTGCATTAAAAAGGGCTCCTTTAAGAGCCCGTTGGGGATTAAAATAAATTTACTTGTAGAACACTAGAAATTGCCTCGGACTTGACTTTTAAACCCAGTACCCAACAAACAGTGATGAGCAAGTCTAACTACCTTAGCTTCACTTCAGAGATGAAGGCAGCTGCCATCCAGATGTCCTCTTCTTGTGTAGGCAGCACCTCAATATAAGCTTTCCCTACATTTCTTTGGCCTACAAAAGGAGGAGTGTTTTGGGGCACGCATTTAGTTTCGCCTGCACACAGATTTGCTGCTCCCAAATCAGCTGTCTATCTTAGGCTCTCCTTTCAGGCAAGCCGAGCAGCTGCTTCTGACAAATCACATAGCCCTTTGGGGTGCAGAATAAGGAGATCTCCTCCCTTGGCCTTGTCAGCAAAGGGTGGATAATTTGCGAGGAATTACTGCTGTAACAAAGTGTGAACCTCCACTGCATGAGAAGGGAACGCCACAGTCCTGCCGCACGGATCCCCAGATGGCAAAGCATATTGCTGCAGTCTCATCCCAAATGGCAGTGTGGAGCCACCCTGAAGGTGTCTGTACCCCACTCTGCTCAGGAGGAACACAGTCATTTATAAAAATTCTCTGATGCCTCCCTCTGCCGTGACTACACTGATTCCAAGAACTCCCGTTAGTCAACCTGTTTTGGTTTTTTAAACATAAAATAACAACGAAAAATACCCCAACCCCTATCAAGGATTACATCACCAACAACAACCCCGAGACCAGCAACAACACAAAAGAACAAGTAATCTACACTCACCATTCAAAATTTCATTGAAAATCAGTAACATCAGCCTAACTTTATTTAGGCCTAAGAAAACCATGTGCTAACGTTTCTTCTGAACTCATCAAATCGAGTCTCCTTTCTTTTCAGCTAGGCAAAGCCTGGTCCTTCATGATTTATATCCCACAGTTAAGCTGCACTGATGAAAATCAGTGAAGATCAGGCTCACCCAGAGGCAAAATCTGCAGATGTGCTATGCAGAAGACTCATCACAGCTCAGCGTGAATGAAAACAAACTTGTCGATTATGCCCATTTTCCTTCTGAGATCCACGTGCCTGATTTCACAAGCTGTGTGCATTCCCCGTTCAGGTACACAGAGCATACCCTGTGATTTTGGGAAATCAGCCTGCTGCTCTCCTACATCTAGTCTGTGTGCATGGAGCCCAATCCCCTGCTTAGACTCACCTGCTTGCAAGCCCACAGAATAAGGCTGGAAGCAGAACACAAGGTATTTTCCTTTAAGGGTACCCTGTTAACAGACCATTGCTTCTTATGAGGCTGTCTCCACTTCTTTTAGCCCACATGACAAGGATGTCACTGGCACGCTCGAACGAGCTTGCAGGACGCCGATGTCCTGTGCTGCTTTAACTCTCCCCACCACTCCTCCTAGGAGAGACACCCCAAAAGCCTGTGGACACAGGGTCAGGGCTCTCTAGAGGTGAGACAACCTGCTCACCTTGCTCTGTTTCACGTCTGAAATACAGCCCAGAAAAGCAGAGAAGACTGGTTTGCTCCGCCAAAAGCACGCCCACGTATTTACAGACCTAGAAAGGCTTAGACCTAGAAAGAGGCAATGCGTCAACAGGACAGAGCTCAAGGTAGGCCAGAAGTGTTGCTGTAAAGCCTGGAGGCTCTGAAGGACTTCTCTCAGTGGTTTTTTACCAAAGTCAGCACCTCCAGGTTAGCCACGACAGGAGTAATACCCAGGGGTGACCCAGCAGCAAGCTTTCCCAGCTCCGGTTCTCCAACCGAGTGATTCATCAGTGATGCCACCCTAGCCTTAGAGGTGAACTGTATTTGGACTTTAGTATATCCCACATTCTCCCCCGATGTGTCCTTTTTCTACTTAGGCTCTAAAACTCATCGTCATCTTTCTGAAGAATATTTAAAGTTATTCTGGAGCCTAGAAGCTACCTAACTGTAGTCACTGGGCTCATCATCCAATTGTCTTTGAGTTGCAGACCTTGCAACTTAAAAACCTATCATCTGCATCCCTTCAGATTTCAGAGGGACTTGGAACAGTCTACTATACCTGAGCTCTCCAAGATTTTTCAACCACTTAAGGACAAACCACAAAAACATACACAAAAACAGTAATTCCCTTTTGCCCTTGAACAGCAGCAAGATCACAAATTAATTGCGAGGATAAACAAAAAAAAATTAGTAGCTCCCACGAAGCCTTGTTTTAAATATAAACTTATTACCATCCTAGCTTATAAAAATTTAGAAGTGCATGCACATGTAAATTCTCGAGCAAGGTATGCTAATCAGGAGGGCTAACAAGGCACAGCCAGTTCAAGAGGCTCCTGCGCAGTTACAGATCCACTCAGACAGTGGTGCTGCAACACACCCGAACATCACACTGCTCCTAACCCCATCTTGGACATGGCACAAATTGCCTGCAATCTTGATTTGGACAGAAAGACTTAAATATTGTTACTGCAATCCTAATGCCATTAATGAAATTACAGACTAATTGCTTTGGTCAGTAGCACCTTATATACTTTAATTACTTAAGCAGCTGCTTGCTGTTAAGAACTCCAAATTTAGCTACGTCTCATGCTATATTTTGAAAGGGTGTTTTTGTTTAGCTGGTTTGCCCCATTTAACTCTAGCTTTTTTTTAGCTGAAAATGCAACTAGCTTGACAGAATCTTGTCCTTTTTAATAGGCATAAAGAGACTTAGAGAACGTAACAAATTCAGATTGATCTTCCCCTTGAAGCTTCTTGGTTTTAAGAGAAGTGCTGCAACCTTTTTCAACCTCAGTGCAAGAATGTCAGCTCCTTTGATGCATTTCTCAAGTATCCTCACATGACACAGCTTGCTGAAGTGTTGTCATGAACCACTTGCAGCATAATGTTTACATAAAGGCAGAAATAAATACTGTGCTGCTTATCACAGTCAGGTAAGCTGAAAGACAGTGATGACTGAAGCTTATTGTTACAATGGTACACTGTGGCAAAAGATTTTAGTGCAGAACTGACATAAAATTACAACAGAGTTGTTTTTCTACAGGTTTTGCTTATTTTATTAAGCTATGAAATTTGAGGGGTTTTCTCCCCTCCTCTTATTACATGAGCTTAAGTCTCAAGCTTGCTCTATCTGCTTTATAGACAAAGTAAGAAATCAGAGTTACAGAAATGTACTATTCCAGTTCATTTTGGGATAGCCTTAACATCACAAGATTTTTTTTCAAAGCTACAGGCACCATAAATAATGCAAGACTACAATATTGTCTTTTGCTATTTTACTCCCCTTTAAAAAATTCAAAAGCATTTTCTTTGGTATGACAACATATTTTCACTGATGTTCCTTAATCTTTTCTTAGAGGGACCTGAAGACCATCTGACTGAAAAAACAAACAAACAAACAAACAAGCACAGACTTTGTTTCTTTATCTGACAAATTTACAACTTAAAGCACAAGCCAAGGCACCTGCAGCATAACATCGGAATGTACAGTTACCTAAAAGTATTTTTAATCCTTAGTAGTGAAAAATAAATGAAGGTTGTTTCTCTTTTCTGATGTGTTTAGGCACCTAAATACACTTAACTCTAACCATAAAATGAATAAAACACCAACATATGGTCTCAGAACAGGAAAGACCTGCACTAAGAGCTTCTGCACCATGTAAAGCCCTAGAAACCACTTCAAAGTTCCATCTCCAACAGTCCTCCAAAGTAGACACTCCATATGGGCTTCCTTTCATTGCAGTGAACTAATTTTGAGAGTTATCTTGCTGAAGAGCAACACATTCTTTTATACTTGACTCAAATGGATTTCAGATTCTTACTGTCTTCCTCTTTCACCACAGTAGGGTACCATTTCATTGAGAGCTACTTATGTTCTTTTCTACCCTATTAACCTCTCTAGTGTCCACTCTATCAACATCTCCCAATTCTGCCCTCAATAGCGAGTCTGCCTGTTGGCCCCTCAAAACTGAGGATGCACTAGAAGACTCTGTCTTCCCACATGCTCTGAATAAAATGCATTTTGTATAGGTCTGCACATTTGCCTGAAATACAAGAAAATGTTACGAACAACCGGTTCAATAGAAATTACTCCACATTTCTACTATTTTTCCTGTTAAAATATCTGTATTTCTAGTCCAGTATAAGTGTCTAAGAATGCTTTTATTGCTGCATTTCATTTCACTTGTCAAACCAGAATAAACTTCCTTCAGAGAAAGTGGTTTTTTGCTGTTACAAGTACATTAGGAAGAGTGCCAGCGCAGCTGTACCACCAAACCCCTGGGAGACACCAGACCCTGGGGAATGCAAATGGTCTGAGAACATCTCTTTTCAGGGGCAAGTCATCAGCACGGAGATCACCAAGTCTTCTTGCTCAAACACCCTCGCTGTAAGAAAGGAGGCATTCACCCCAGCCATGCCTTCAGCAAATTTCTCTGATCATCTCAGTTTGCCTTGGAGCCAACAATCTGCCAGATTCATCTCTAAACTTGCTCTTCAGAAAGAGATCTCTCTGTTTTGTATTTCACCAGCATAACACAGCAGGAGACATGTATCCTGGCCCAAAAATCTCTGCACTATTGCCATAGGGAGGAAGGGTTGAGAGGGTTTTTTGTTTTGCTTTGTTTAGTCATTTTCTTAAACAGAAAGTTTATAGAGATACACAATGGTAGAAAGATATTACCACAAACATAAATAGTGTATTAGTAGACATCTTGGCTCCTGCAATAATGAAAACAAATTACATCTCTTTCAATCATTTCATTTCAGCTACATACTAAAACCATCTTAAAGAAAACTCCACGGCTTTTCATTTATGCCTCAAGTGTTTTTAACTTATCTCTTTATCCCACATTTAATGCTTTTTTTTTTTTTTTTTTTGTAGTAGATGTTCCTATGTCGTCTGGCAAGTCTGGTCACTGTTCCCAACTGTAATATCAACTCCCACATGCAGAAAGCTTCAAGTACCCTTCAAGCTTAATTCACTGACCTCCTCCCTACTGTGAGTCAAGACTTATGCACCATCAATCAAGCCACATTTATGGTACTTAGAAGCTGCATCATCTCTCATCACTTCCATGTCATAGGCTGCATACAAACAAATCAATTTACAGAAAGGCTACCCGTCATATCAAAGTAATACCCTGTGGTTTACCCAATGATTAGGACACAATCTCACATATGTCCTCATTTCAGTCTTGACTTCATCTCTGCAGAACTGGCTCTCGACTTAGTACCATGAACAAAGCTGAAGTGAGACTTCATTTTCAAAAAGACCATGCACACTACCAAGCAGATCTCAACCACATATTTGGCAGAAGTTCTGCAACAGCAATATCCTCATTTTGCTGATGGGAAAATGTAGGCAGATATACACAGCTATTTGTTTAATTCCATGTAGAAACTGATTCATTGAACGAGTGCTTCTAACTCTTTACCCTGCTCCACATAGGCACAGTGGCCAACCCCAGCAAGTACTTCTCAACTTGTACAGGGAGGGGGTTGTGGGCTGTGGGGTGGAGAGTCCATGGCTGCTTCTGCATGCTCATGTAAAGAAGCATACACTTGTCATCATCCCCCCATGCTTTCTGCAGTCCAGTTACTCTGAGCAGCTCATGGATGCCTGATTAATAGATGGTTAGCTACCACCATATGGGAGCCAGGTCTGCTGCTGCCATCATTACCTGCTACAGTTTGCAATCACTCATTCCCTTCTGTGCCTAGGAGTCCATGCGACCCCACAGCACAGGCTATGGATGTTTGTTACTCCATTCAACTTCCAAAAGGAGTGAAAAATAACCATCCCCACAACAAGGACCTGCTACCTATAAAGCTGCCAGCCAGCCCAAGGTCAATCACATTCTTCCAGCAAGGACTGGCTGTAAATACAGGCAGGATACTCTACAGAGATGCAGGGCTTACAGAAAGAACCAGAAAGTTCCTGTAATCCAAGCCTGTGCCATTTTACACTCTTCTTGGTATCTAAAGTCTGACTTCATTCATGAATCTTAAATCATTTTTAAAACATAGAAAATCATGTTGATACTTAAATAAACATAACTCTGCCACTTAGAAAGCCTACTTTCACATTCACCCAAAACAACGGAAATTTACTAGCCAAGTATTTTTAGTGACATCCTTTATTTTTTTGATACACCACAGTGTATATTCTTTTTGACATAACTAAGTTAAGGTATACGTGCTGATATAGACCATGAGTGCATTCCAGTGTAATTTGTTTGTCTCAACTGGAAGAGATACATTCACATGTTGGAAAAATCTTAAAACCTGCAGTCCTCGACTTCCCAGTCATCTGGCAGTATCAGTCTTTATTTTATATACAGATTAGAGAAGACATTTCTAAGGAAGATCATGTTTAAGCTATAACTTGAACTGGGCATTTTCCTCTCAGCTGTACAATGTGTTACATCTTTACGTGACAATCCCATTTTTCTAGTACTAAGCTCCTGAAAATTGTTTTAATGTGCAGAAAAGGATACTAAAACCTTACACTAATTCTATACTTGTTCAGACTGCTTAACCTAAATTTGTTATAATACTGTCAGCCAACTTTTAAAATCCATTGAATTTTTAAGCACAAGGACTACCTTTGTTTAGCATTTATAATTCTTCTTCTAATTAAGACCAACTAACAAGTGAAAAGGAGGAGCATGAAGTAGTTGAATCAAGGAATCCTAAAGCGCCAGAAGCCTGTGCCAGAAGAACTGCAAAGTATCAGAAATATACCCCATTTCATTATTGCAAACAAGTCTTACCTCACCCTCGTTCTATTTCTCACCCCTAGAAATGTTACAGAGCTAGACATTGCTTGGTTGTTTTATTTATTAATTTTTATTTTTTTAAAAGAGAAGCAAAGTGAATTTTTGTATTAATTTCTAAGATGATAAAAGCTCTGCTTTAAAGATGAAGCTCATAAAAAAGTAAATTAACTTATACTTTTCTTCACCTGAGGCACTGGAAAGAAGAGACAGAAACCAAAGGTTAGGACACTTATTAGGACAAACAATGTAAGGAAACTAAGAGCTGTACTGCCGGTTCTCCACCCTTTCACTACTTTGACAGAGACCAAAAATATAACTTTGAAGGTCAGGGGAAAACAAAAATCCAAAACTCAGATACATGTCTCTCAGAATTGTTTGCAGTCAAGAGGGCTGGACTGTGTCAGCTATTAAAAATTACCTGCATCACAAGAGAGATCAAAGGTGCATGGCTGGTCAGAGACAGAACAAAAATCAGTTCAGTGTGCTTTAAACAGGGATAGGATTAAATCAGGACTTTATCTGGTTAAATGGATTTCATTTTGAAAAAGAAAAAAAAAAGAAAATCTGATTTCAAAATGGTTAAATGTTCAGGTTAAGTAAGGCTGTTAGAAAGCAAAGATGAAGTCTAACCAATATCAATTCAGGGAGCAGTTTCTGACATTACATCTGCCCCTACTTCACCACACCACTGCTACCACACTCTTGGAAATCATTTTCAAAGAAAATGGGGTCCATTTCCCCCCATCACCTCCAGAAAGCAAAGAGACACACACAGTTAACACTGTTCTCTTGAGAACAGTGTTTTTACCAAAGCAGACAGATTTATAAAATAAAATAGCCTCCCCTCAACAGTCACAGTGATTTCAAACATTCCATGTGCTGCAGATAAATGGCAGTTTCTGACAGATGATACCCTTAAAAGTCTGAATAAGCAGAATACATTTATTTCAGACTTGAACACAGTCATGAAACCAGATTAAAGACCTAGAGCTTTCCATGTAATCAGATACTGTAAGTCAGTTCTCTCTCCATTAAAGCTGACCTTGCATAGTGACATTGAACTTTTATCTCAAAAATTAGAGATACTTCTTAAAATATTATTTTCAAAATATATAACAGTATAGCTGCAGTAAGTATGGATTGTTTCCATCTCTAAATATATCCTTCCCCTTTATATATCAAACTGCCTTTGAAACTTACAATTTGATTTTAGGTAAGGTGTCAGAATTCAAAGTTAATATTCTGGTGTTGCAGAGACACTGTTTTTACTGAACAACTGTCATTGTTACAGCATGATTAAAAGCCAGGCTACATAATAAATCAACTTTCTTAGCTGGAAAGCTCATTAGTACTGAGACAATTTTAAGTGCCCACAGCCATGCTTTGACATTTGGCTATAACACCTTCACTGAAAGGTTCAAAAGCTTCTTACATAAAGTTAAATACACTTAAAACATTCCCCCTAACAGCGAATATGCAAAATCCAAGAATGTGAAGGAAGAGGGTGTAGTAGCATAGGCAAGAATTCAACTCAGCCATGTTAAAAATGTCATCCAGAAGCTATCAAAAGAGCCTGTGTTGATACTATTAATTTCCATCCTTCTGCTCTAACACGTTGACAGTAGAAATTTAGTCAAATTACGAAAGAAAACATAAAGACAATATACAGTTATGCCAGAGAACGTAAGAGCTCATCCCATGATTTTACAGTTAACTTTCTTTGATTAAATTAGAAGGGGATATTTCAGATCACAAAGCTCAGTTTTGGACCACTAACACAAATGGAAGAAATAAGCTGCCTGGGAGGCAGAGGAAGACCTGAGACCAGAAGTGCCCCAATACCTGTTGGACAGTATAAATAATTACATAAAATGATTTCAAAAATAGTGAAATCTATCACATGTGACTGCTTTAGCAATGGAATGGTGCAATTTGCTAAGCAAATGCACTTACAGAGGAGAGAGTGCACCACCCATAGGACAACAGACTTTTTTTCCCTCATGAAAGACAAGAGAGAAACACAAGAAGTGAGCTCAGCTCTGATACCTGGGAGAAATACCTCATCATGAGGTGGACATTGAACCACTGGTTTCCCTCAGATACCTGAATTTCCCCAGGCACACCATTTCAAACAGATGTGTCAGACCCACGAGCTCAAGCCCAAGAAACAGAACGCCTGGACCAACATCATCCCCCATGAAGGGCTTGCAGGCTGCTCCCCTCCAGGAGCTCTCTCTCTGCCCGTTCAAAGTGCTCTCCCTCCCAAGGAGTCACCAGCCAGGCTGTGGCACCAGGCTGCCCACACACAGGTCCCTGCTCAGCGAGGTGACCCAACACCTCTGGAGTGGTGGCAGTGGCACAGGAAGTGTCTGTGAACAGAAAGTGGCATCACCTCACGGAGCTGGCACATGGCTGGGGGAGCTGCCACATGGAAGCCAGTACATGATGTGAACATTGGCCTCCTGTGAATGGAGCAGACACTCCCAAGAGACCAGTGTGTTCAGGTACCCACCCCCTGGCACCCAGCCTCTCACCAGGAGCCCCCAAATAGTGCTGCTCCCCTGAGCCATCCTTGTGCAATAGCTGCAGCACAGGGAGGAAGTTTTCCACCAGATGCCCCCGACTGCACACCCACCAACAAAGGCAGAGGGCATCCCATGCTGCCTCCTGCACTATGGCACCAAAGGATGCAAAAAGAACAGTTGATTTGCTCTTCTTCAGTGGCAGCAGGAAATGCATATATTTTAATATTAAAGGCAAAAGTGATTTTAAAAGGACATTTGATTTTACAATTGATTTTGCAGTGTCTCTCCCTATTTGATTTGTGGTGAGTTTCTTCAAGAGTCACTGCTGTACACTTATGCTAGTATTAACTTGTTTTCAAGGAGGTAATACAAGTGGTGAGAGAAGTAAATGCCTTCTTTTTCTGAGATGGATGTGTAAAGAAGCAAGAGAAGCTCATCACCCAGATGCCAAATTTACACCTTCCCCTCCCAAAGCCTTAGACAAGAATTTAACAATAACAAGAAAGGAGCTTCTAATTACCCTGAGTTCATGCTTTGTGAATTTACTCCCCTCTGTGCCATGGTAACTGCAGATACAAATCTTGACAGAGAAGGTGGAGGAACACCTATCTGCAGTATAAAAAAAATCCCAAGCCCCTATTTCAGATGTCATACATCCATACAGCTTCAGTCCCTGAGGGATGAGTATGGTGCATCATGGTCTATCTTGAGCAAGGAACCCAACTTCCCAGTCCAGCTCCATAGCTCTTCCAATGCAACTGCACAGCCAGAAGGTCACTGCAAACCTGGTAGTAACATTACCATTCTTCCATAGGCCACAGGAAAAAAAAAATAAAAAAGAAGCTTAAAATTAGTTTTTAATATTGTAGTACTTCTTGGTTTAGGCTTACTTAAAATTCTTAATTTTTTCTACATCTCACCTTGTAAAACTTCCAATGAACAAAGGCCCCAAGGCAAACCCTATAAAATCCTATACAAATAAGACAGTGGGCTCCTTCCCCACACTGAATCCATGGAATACTACCTCATCAGAGAAATTCAACAGATTGATACGCTGAATCCTGAGATTATAAACAGGCTTAAAATACCATGCTTGTAAACTGTGAGATATAATAATGTTTTATTATTGATATCATGTGGCTTCAGAGGAAAACAATAATTTTAAATATTTAAATATACTTAATTTTAAATTTTAAATATAAATTTTAAATATACTGGTGATTTGCAAGCTGATACTAAAAAGTTGATACATAAAAATAAAATAAAAAATAAAATTAAAAAATACAATAAAAATGAAACAAAATCCACCAGTTACCTACAAACTATTTTCTTTGAATATGCTATAGTTAAATAATTTTTGGTCTGTTTCTTCTCATTTCACTGTTTTCACTCAATCTTCATTACATTATGTACAGAGTCTTCCAGCTAAACTCAATCAGTTCAGTTCATCTGTCTCCTGTAGCTCACTGCAGATCTCTGAAACAATCTCTCCTAAACACCAATCTACTGTCTTCTCTTTTCATATTTTTTTTCAGAGTTCTGTCAGCCCAAGGGTTTGGAAATTAATCTAATGAGAGAAGTTAAACTTCTACACTGCTATTATGGGTGCCCTCCTGGTAGCCACGCTAACAAGATTCATTACCAAATATAAATGGAAGCATTCTCCAAAAGAAGACAAAGGTACTGTAATGAGCTAGGCAGGAAGCAAGGCCTCCGCTCTCTGCGTAAGATTAGTCAGTGTAAATCATTTTGGCACTAATGGTGGTTTTTTTCTAAGGCTGGACAATGACAACAACATTTATACAAAGCACAAGAATTCATGAATGTCTGGCAGTATTGTCTCCGAAACACAAACAATGTTTGTTTTTCATTCTACACTTTCAATTCAGTACCAGCTGGATTCTGCAAAAAACATGGGTTAGTTCTGATACACCAGATAACCAACTCATCCCAGTCAGATCCCACAAGTGAAGCATTTCAGCAGCAGCACCAACTGTTACTAAACACACTCCTCCTTAGCTACAGAACGAATAACAACATCGCCTCAACCTCCCATGTCTATCCTGAGGCAAATACAGAAGAAAATATATTAAAAGCAAGTAATAACAACAGTGGTGGAGAAAAAAGAGTGCTACACAGTATTATTACTCTAGGCTAAATCTTAGGCACTGTAATACTTCACCTACACTCATTCAAAAGTCTGCCTGTATTTACATAGGCTTATAGTTTCTGAATATGGGACTGTTCCAGTGTGCTAGAAGGGAAGTTTCCACCATGCTGACATTTATTTTCTCTATAAAAATTAATGTATTAGTGACTAGCCAGCAAGGTACAGGACAGCATCCACCTCAAGAGCTGACTGCAGTATGATGCAAGTTTTGGCAGATGCCCTGGATCCCCCCGGTTTCACTGTGAGCCAACTGTACATACAGGCAGGAAATCTAACGCCCATCCAATCTGCAACCCAAGCATATTCATCATCTCACTACAGGCAAGACTTCTGACCATCACCAACCAAGAAAGACCAAAGGCTGTTGAGAAAGGATAGCTGTTGGCTAAAACAACCTTATCACCATTTCCTTTCTGCTGCTGGAGCCACTTGGCTGAGGAGCCAGAGGTACCATAAGGTTCAGCTCAGCTCTGTCTGCAAACTGCAGGGATAAAAAGCATCAAGTCCAACAAGAGCTGAGAGCACCTTGAGAAAGGAAGACTTGGTGCGAATGCACTAATAAAAGGAAGATCACAGACCCACGGCAAAACACATTTGTACAGAAACTGACCATCATCCCACAAGTACATACACACAGAAAGTGCCAGCACTGCATGTCTAATACTGCCAGGAAAAGGCAAGGTGACAGAATGTACCTTATTTATTCCTGGCTTTAAAATTCTGAATAAGAAGTGGCTACGCAATCTCAAAAAGTACATGTCAAGTACCAATAAAAAGCATTGTCCATAATAGAAACAATACCTGTTGTTGCCTCCTAACCATGCTCTCACTTCCTCTTGGTCTTTTTGAAGATGGTAAATAATTGTTTTGCTTGTATCTTCACCTCCTACCTCCTCCTCTTCAGAAAAGCCATATAGTTTAGACACATTTTTCTTCTTCAAGCCTAGAGGCTTTACTACAGCTTCTGGAAGGCTTGTTCCAGAAATACTTAGACTTGGTTATTAAATGCCAAATCCTAGCTGGCTGTTCTTAACTTTATCTAACTTTTATTAGGTATCTGAAGCATATCTGTTCCTTCACATTAGTGGATACTAGTATTGTTCAGCAAGACAGCTTGTTCTTTTGTATTACATTTGATTATGAAGTATCCTATGGGGAATATAGGAAAGACATCATAGTTCACACTCTTTAGTACCTTTACAAAACTTGCCCAATTAGCAGAATCATTGAAATGTGATAAACTAAATAAGAGCTTAGATATAAAAATACTTATTGTTCAAGTAAGTTTATTAGCATATCTACACAAAAGCAGTTATTGAACTATTTATAGGAAAAGATACTATTCCATCTGCACTCAATTTTGCACATTAGTTTCACATGAAACCCTTCTATTCTAAAGACTCCTCACTTCACAGAACTATCTTCTGCTCCCCAATCTTTACAAGATACTCTTTTGAAAGAAGAAGCTGTAGAGTTATAAAGCATCTGCTTGTGTAAAAACAGTGATTCAGCAGGAAACACGTACTTGAAATACCCCTCACAAGAAAGGGCTTATTCACACGGGGACAGTTGGCAGGGCTATCCCAGCCTCCACTTGAATGCTCTTTTTCCAGTTTGTGTTAAAGGGATTCAGATGCCTGGGAAGAAGCCAATCACCATTTTTATAGGCTGTGGAAAGCAGTCTTGGTTGAGAATTGCAGGTGCTTGTACCAAAAGCTCTCCCAGTGACAAGCAAAGGACCACAAGTTAATGTTCAACAGAAACTGGCAAATCTGCTGCGCTCACTGAGCAATGTGGTCAGGCGTGAATTGCAAGTGCACACATAAAAACACGTAACAACTATGGCTGCTCAAAGTTCAGCTGCAGCATTTAAAGCACAATACACTAACGAGAGAAAGGCAGAGAACACCTAACACAGGAATTACTTTAGCCAATTCTAATCCTTTTACAATTTTTGCTCATGACAATTACAAAAAACTTTTGGTTTCCTAATAGGGTTACATGTGCTTAAGTCAGCAAGTAATGTTGCATATAACTGGAAGCAAAAATTGCCACAGTCTGTTGCAAAAGTCTTTATCATTGATGTAATCAAGGCATACCACCAAACATTAATTTGCAGTGGTTCTGCAAGTTGCTTCTGGATACAGGTTTACTCTTTTAAGCTTTAAACCAGTGTCAGTGCCAGCAAGGCTTTAATAGAAAGTAATGGATAACAAAGTTTAGTGTAAGAGTAACAAAAACCAAAGCAAATAGTGGCCACAGAACACAAAAATCCATTTCATGTTAATAGTCTAATCTTCCTATCTATTATGTGACTAATATGACAGTATGGGAGCTAGTTCAGACCATGTCACAACTCCCTGAGCTGAAGCTCTTTGTGTTGTATTTTTCTATGTTCTATTCATTAATCTGGAATTCTAGAATATGTGCCAGCTCTAAATATACTTGTACATTCAAGTTCTTGGACAAGAATATTTATTTCATATGCTATGAAAAGAGCGTAGATGCTCCTGCTTGGACAGAGCAAACGCTCAAGACCTGGTGTAACACCACACTTACAGGCACTTCCATTTCCAAGAGGGTACCAAAGCAGCAGGCACCTTGCTTCCCTTCAACACTGCAGAAAGGCAGAACTCCTACAGCTCAGCTCAGCATTAAAGCCCAACTTTGAGCATTTAGGTTTCAGTTCTTAACCCAGACCACTAACATGACAGCATCAAGATTGATATTGTACCATGCATTTACTGCAGCAACAAAATTAGAAAGATTTTAGAAACAGTGGATTTGATTGCTGTCAGTCATCTGATATAGAAGAAAAATCCCAAGCAAACTGTGGATGCATAAGCAATCTTTACTTCAAAAGGTACTGGGGAAAAACATCAACTAGGTCTTGCTTGAGAAACAGGCATTGAACTGCCAGTACCCCCTATGCAAACCATTGTCTTTAAAGACAGCTGTTTCCTAAATTAATTTGGACATTTGTCTCAAAGTGGCTGAGAAAGAGCCACATGTCAGGTGACACTGTATGGATCCTTTTTCAGTATAACAATACTGATAGAGGAAAAGAAGGATCCGAAAAGGTAATGGGAAAATGTCAGGCTGCAAAGCTGGCATTCTGCCATCTAAACACAGTATTACCTATTTCTTCTATAAATGTTCAAACTTCAAAAGCAGCAGACACATGCACTGTAACACAGGAACACAGACCACACAGGATGTGCTCCCCTGCCCAAAATCCCTTGATTAAAGGGGAATATTTACAAATAGCTTCAGAAGTCACATGTACAGATCCGTTCCACGATTTGCACGTCCTGACATAGATGAAAATATTAGAAAAAAATATTATTAATTCTAAAACACATGAAAATTTGAACTTATAAAATGTGTTCTATGCATGCAAACTTGCATGCAAACTACTCACTGTGTCTGCTACTGTAAGTTTTAGACTGGATTAAATTGCAACCTGTTGCCTTCTCTTTTCAATTGAAAGCAAAGCTTTAAAAACATCAGAACACTTGGAGCAAGGAAAGGGGAGCAAGTTAAAATACAACCTTCATTACACTCTGGGACTTGTTTGTGCAACTTTAATTGTCTTGATAATCTATAAGTAATGAAATTTTAGTATTGCTGCCCTTGACAAATTTTAAAAAGCTGAATTTTTAAAGGACAAGTTAAGCATGTCATGTTTGGCAAATATTTTAAGTAATATGCTTGTAATCTTTTTTGTTTCAGTAGTCTTGTTCTATCTGCATTACTATTAGCTGTTGCACTGATGAAACAACATTTGAAGATGACCTTCAAGGACTTGGTTTCAAATTAAACCATCAGGAAGCTAAGGGTAAGAGGGTTCACCGCTTAAAAGAACACTATTATCAATTATTTCAAACCTAAAACAATAAAGCTGAGCTGAACAGTTTCTGTAATAATAGTAACTGTTGTCTTTTAAGTCTCTGAACAGACAGAAATCAGTGAAGACAGAGTTTTAACATTTGTTTTAGCTTTTCGTGAATGGTCCTGTTGAATTACAGAAGCTCAACTAGTACACCTACATTACAACATCTAGTTCAGGGCTATCTTTTCACAAATGAGTTGACTTCTGTCATGGAAAGCAAGTAAACATGTTTTTTTTTTTTTTTCTTCTCCTATTGCAGACATTGAGCCAGAGCCCATCTTATGGCAGTCAAAGATGTTCTTAAAATGCAACCTTAACATTACAAATGTTGAATTTAGTATCAGTACTTTCCTCCTCCCCACTCATAAAAATAGGAGAATACCCCTATTGCCCAGGCTAGTAATCTTGTCTTGGACTACAAGGTTCAAGATGCATACAAGTCCTTCGTCACCTTCACTCACAGCTCAAAGAACAGTTATGACAAAAATCGGTTTCTTCAGCTCTCCTTCTCCAACCATCCAGAACATTTTCTTTTTTTCCCCAGTGAGAAGAAGAAATGGCAACATGGAGGCAAAACCATGCCTGCACTTGCCTGAGAAGCCTGATTTCCACACACTATTCCTTACCTTGGTGGTTCAGGGAGATGCGGTTAGATGGTTCTTGGAAACCTGGTTCCACCAGATCCCGCCGACCATGAGCTGAAGTCTGATCTACATTGTCCTAAAAACAGAAGAGCAGAATATCTTATCAAAACCAGGCATTCTGTACTCTCTGCAAGCTACATTACTTGGCATCAAACCAACAATACAAAACAAAAAAACCCTGCCATGCCTCTGAAAACAGAAACCAATGTCAGAGAAGGTGGGGGAACAGATCACAGGAGGACACTAGGCTGTCACATTAATACGTGTGGCATGGATCCAGAATCAATGACTGTGCTGTTGGCTCATCTGTACACCAGTTTGCGTTTCAAAGGCGAAACAGTGATGTAAATGCACTTCCTAGTTTAACAAAAGTTTCTTCTTGCATCAAATTATGCAGAGGCTTGGGGCTTTGTTTTCTTTAATTCCAAGTCTGTGGCTTAGGGCTTTGTAACTAATTAACTGGACTGAAACAGATTCAGTAGTGAACTACTAAACCTCAAGAGAAATCAGAAGTTCAGTTTAGATAAACATCCATGGCTCTGGATGCCAACCTGTTGTTTTTTTCATACTGGAATTCTCACAAGCTCAAGTTTCATGAAGTTTTAACACAAACTGAATTTGGCTAACTCTAATGTATCATGGTTTCTCACAGATCTTGCCAAAGAAGACAACTGGGAGAAAGTAGGAAAACTGAAATATAAGCAAGAAAATAGGAAAAGCAAGATAAGTCACATTTTAGAAGTATGAGAAGGAGATTCAGAGCAGGTGCATAGTTTTACAAAGCTGGCATACCTTTGCATATAGCAGTTAAGGGTGGGTATGGAAAATTGCACAAAGTTGGCTGCATTGATATCACCAAGCATTGTCTGTGGCAGTGATATACGTGACCATACACATGATCCCACTGTGCCCAATGTGTGGGCTAAACACACAATGGCATGATCTGCTTTTATGTCAAAACATGGGAACCACCTTCATGGCAAATGACACTGTAATTAAGGAAGAGCAGAAATAAGCACACAGTGAGCAGCAATTCAACTACGCTCAACCATGAGCCCTCAGTCCAGCATTGACAAAATATAAGCTACTGCTCAAAATTATGATGTTTGGGGACTAGAACTGCATATAGTTATACAGTATATGAAATAAATTATCTCTTCACCAGAGAGACTGTCTCAGCAAATGCTTGAGCTTTGATTCAAGTACTCAAGCACTGCTCTCAAGTGTCATCACCATCAGGGAGTAGTTCAGGAGCCCACAGGCATTTATAAGACAGAAACTGACAACAGTGCTATGACTAAGGAAGGTTTTTATGAGTAAACACTTTATGGTAAGATACAAATGGCACCCATCTATCTATCTGTGCCAGATACAACTGGGACCACTCAAACTTCTGTCTCCATACTGGCTATCTCCCCTTACAGCTCTTTACATTCTTCGCACTGATTTTCACAACATTGGCTGTGGTTTCATGTGCCACATCTCGCTTATCTCATGAGTTTTTGTTATTGCTTCTCAGGAATCAAAAAAAAAACCCCAAACCACATGAGACCTTCTGTCAGTACAACTGTCTTTGTTCTTACTTTCTTGAAACACAGCAGTATTTGTTAGCTCTTTCACTGGAGCTGACTGAACACTTACAGAACGAGCAACTCACGCGCTCCTGTTTTCATCAAATCCCCCGCAACCACAGGATATCACATTCTAACATTATGACGACTTTTGGAGCACTAGCCATTCTCGCTGGATTTATCTCATTTTCTTTGGGACACCACACAGCCATCACTGACCTGACCCATATCATCTCCATTTTAAATTTGAGGCAGGAAATTTGGGACTTGCAGCATAAGAAGGCAACTGCAAAAAGGACATACAAAATTATGAATCGGTTCCCCAGAAAGTTCAGTTTTAATTTTTCCAAGGTGCCAAGGGCAACAGCAGGAAGAGATGCTTATCTCAGAAAAGTTTCAGTCAAAACTTAAAGCTGAACCTGACTGCTCTCAGTACAAGAGGCTAAGAGGAAAGCATCACTGCCATGGATAACTCAGCAGAACATCCCTCCCCAGCCAAGAGCTTTTCTCTGTGCATTTCCTTACATGAAATTCAACATGACCAATTTTTATGGGGTAGCTAAAATCTCACACATGCAGTTCCACATTAGTTCCACTTCCCAGGAAGAAGTCACAATGTCTAACGCGTGGATGCAGTGACATATTGCCTCTTGGCTGGGAAGAGCAACAGGTCATCCCAAGAGAAATAAAAGCTGAAACAAGAAAACCAGCTATAAGCTATTTGTCACATACTTAAACATGTTTTCAGTTGCCCCAACACGTGAAAGTCCCTTCTGGAAGGCAAGATTCATGAAGTACCAAGTAGTAACAAAGGTGAAACGGGATTGAGAAGCATGATTTTACATTTGGGTTTCCCACACCAGTAACATACAAACACCTAAATGAGAGACCTTATTTCAAGGTTTCACCTGGCTCCAGGCCCGTAACTCTTCAATTAAACCAGCGTTTTCTTTTTTTTTTTTTTAACTAGCAATTGCCAAAAATTTACAGGAATAGGATACACCCTCTCTGGAATCACCTTACATCTTGTACCAGAAGATGCTGAGAACCACAGGCCTTACTCACAAAGTTAAACCAAAGCCATAGTAAGGTAGATCAAAGTTTTCAGAAGCAGAGGTTACAGTGACTAATGACTGCTGGTGCTGCCCTTATAAAGCTGATGCTCCTGCCTGTTTCTCTTGGTGCAAATGCCTGCCCACAAGATCCAGAGAATTCTCCCGCAGCTTGAGCAAAACAGGGAGGCAAAGGTTTCCTGCGGACACTGCGGGCCAGCAAAGCCCAGGTGCTAAAGCAAAGCGACAGGCCGTGCATAAACAAAGCCACACCTGTTAGAGCAATGCAGGCAGTGGAGGGGAAAAGGTAAGGGCGGTGAGGTTTAAAGAGCCAGGGGTAGTTTCACATGACCCTCCGGAATCTGTTTGTGTCCGTTGTGCACAAACACTGGCACCCGGCCAGCTGCACTGGAGATCACATGCTGGAACAAGGGTAAAAGAAGTAAGGGGAGGGGGGCAGGAAATAAGGTTATATAATTACTCTGTGCCAGCAGCCCTGTTGTTGGGTCACAGCTCAGGGCTGAGGCCATGGCCCCCAGCAAGGTGGGCACCTGCTTTGGTCCATCACCATCCCCCCCACTGCAGCTGAAAGAGGCCTCCAAACAAGTCATTTGTTTGCTCCATGGTTTAATCCCCAGCTCTCCCTCCTCTTCCAATAAATGCTATCAATATGAAATTAAACCATGTTACTTAACTTACTGTACCATCCAGCTATTGTAGTATTTTTAGAAGCTAGCTGAGCATTAGCCCTCGCTGACTTTTTGCGTGTACTGTTTTCTCTGTCAGTCAGCCTTGGCAACCAAGGATGATTTAATCGAGTTACTAGCAAGAGTGCTAGAAGGACCTGAAGCAGGGTCCTTTAAAGCATTAGCATTTCATAAAGCCAAACACATCATCATTACAGGTCAGATTACAGTGTCCTTTTGCAAACCTATGTTGCACGACACAAAATGTGACGTGCTCGCATCGCCTTAAGAGCCAAAGTCCACTCATAGACAGTGTTATCTCTACGTACCAGTAACCAGGACAATCTAGATTTATTTTTCAATCTATAACCAAGCCTTTCAAGTTGCACTCCTTAAACTATGACATACAATGTTTGCTGCTGTTTGTGCTAGCATGATAAGCATTTCAGTTATCTCAGAAAACATTAAATCTCATCTTTTAATCAGAGAATCAGCCAGACATATACTACAGCAGCTCTGCTGTCTGCACATGTGCTCTTTAATCACCTCTTTGGCTCCAAGAGCCATTGTTCCCACCTACAGTTTAGCTCAGGAGAGTATTTATCAGTATGAGACAGCATTATTAGACAGACCAGTGTGTTGCTACCACTCTACTGCTGCTTCTCTCATCCTAGTTTTTTCAGCAAAGGTTATCTAGTCAGTCATTCAGGGTAATCTTACAGGTAAATAGTGCTTAGAGAAGGGAGGAGGCAGCTTTGAATGTACAAATAATGAAGTACCATTTATACTTCCCTTCTGCCTCATTCTTTGTGAAGAAAGGGGTCTAGCATTAGGGGAGACAGAGCAGCTTTCTGGAGAAGTCTGGAAATCCCCTGAAGGCTTCAGCTTCTTCTAATTTCAGCAGTCTCTGGAAGTTTACAAGATAAAGAAAGGCTGCAAGTGGCAGCACAGCTTCTCGGAAGCTCCTGGGAGCATGGCCAGACTGAGGATGTCCAGACCACCAAGACGACAGTCCCTGGTTTTGGATTTACTGTAGCTGTCTGCAAACCCACACTGCCGTGCCCCTGAACAAAAGGTTCAATTGAGCAAGAGTCACGCGTACTCATGCCAGCAGTCCCGCAGCAACAAATTAAGATCATGACATACTTCTGATGTTTGTACACCGTCCAGCACAACAGAAAGTAAAGTCAGACGTGCTGACGGGTCTCACCGCAATTTAGGAGACTATCAAGGCAGATATGTCTCAGTTTGCAGAGAGGGCACTCCTGCCAAGCAGGAGCTCCCTGCCAACCTGGCGGTGCTCCTTCATCACACCAAGGCACAGGTCTTAAAACTAGCTGAGTGTAAAAAGAAAATTAGCAAAGTCATTATTTGAATCACCACAGCTTTACTCTGTTCAGGCAACTTGTGTAAAGCAAAATGAAGTACCTTATGTTAGCACAGACCAAGGAAGCCATCGTAGAGTGCTCAAGTGTAAGTGGTTCCCAGGAAAAAAAGCAACTACAAAAATTCACTGAAGAGGTGAACACCAAGGGCTATGAAAAAGTGGACACAGCTCCAGGCTTCAGGAGCAGAAAGGGGATACTTTGAGAAATTACACTCTCTCTTTGTATCTGCAACTTGCTGCTCTTAGAAGAAGGGTACAGATAGACAAACATTTCTTTATCTGACTCAGTACTGTCTTTCCTAACATGCCCCTGGAGTTTCCTTAGGCAATTAACAGATTAGGCAGCATTTCTTCTGAGGATGCTTCATAAGATTCCTCACTTTCCAAACAAACGACTGTTTGCATTTCTGTAAAGTAACTTCTAGCACTGTTTTTCAAGCTATGCTGATTCTTTATACCATGATTTTGCAGCTTTGGTTTACTCCACGCATCAAATGTACAAAGAAGATAATAGACTCAATTATGCTAAGTGCCAAGTAGCCAGCTATTCACCCAGTAAACTTCCCTACAGCTTACTGGTATCTACAGCCATCCAGAGTTTCTGCTCACTCAATTTTAGTCTTAGCCCTGTGAAGGCAAACACACAGGCTATTACAAGAATAAATCCAACTGACATATCCAGACCAATGTTCAAGTTCTAATCCAAACTCCACAGTCCAGATCAATTAGTAGTTCATGTG
This sequence comes from Buphagus erythrorhynchus, assembly GCA_013400855.1. NCBI lineage: Eukaryota > Metazoa > Chordata > Aves > Passeriformes > Sturnidae > Buphagus > Buphagus erythrorhynchus. The sequence goes on along the minus strand of VZTT01043466.1, from coordinate 7,002 downwards.
ACGCTCCTCTCTTAAAAACACAGCAGCACACTCCCCTACGAAACAGCTGATTGGTACAATGTATTTTCAGCAAGCTGACACCCCAAAGTTTGAGGAAATGTATTCCAATTAAGAGTCCTGAGGGAAGTGCAAGGTTCTTGAGTTTGTCCAAAGTCACTGTTTTGCAAATTATTTCAAGTTTACCCAAACTGTGTGTATGTTTTCCTGTTTTCTACCAGAGTGTTTAACACGTCATACAAATAAAGAAAACACAGGCTTTGCACACTAGGCAAAAAACCTTAAAGCGCATTCTCAGACAACCCACATATTACATAATTAAAGACCTGTAACCTGGTTTCCTGCCTCTTAACTACAGTCATTTGACTAGGTAAGAGCCAAGTGAAAGGCTCAGTAAGTCAACAGAGTAACTGTGAACCTAGAATTTTAGCATTCCCATTGCTAAGAGAACTTGTACAAACAAGGGCTTAAAATAAAGCCACTTAGCCTTGTCAAAAGTTGGGCTCTCTCTCTCTCTCTCCTGAAGTAGCAAAGCCACTAACTGCAGGAATCCTTCTGATTTTGCAGTACTGGCTGTCAAGACTGGGAGCAATAACCCTAGAGACCAAGAACAAACAAGCCAGCTCGGGATTACAGGAGCAGCAAAGGCAGCAGCAAGCACATTCCTCCCAACACACCACAGCACCTCCGATCCTCAGTGCCACAAATCACTGAAAATACGCGATAACTCGGCAGGGCACACAGACCTGTTGTGATCCACACATTCCTACAACCCCCAGCAGGACTTGCCAGCCCACCATGCAACATATACATTAGCTACAACACACCAGGAATTAGCAAAGGGAGAAGGAAAATGAGGCTGACAGACAAGACAGACCTGTGTCCGTGGTCCACGTCTCTGCAGTGGCAGAGAATTTGTTAAATGAATCACAGGAATTATATTACGTCCCATGATACAGGGGAAGGCAGAAAGGCTTGTCAGTCTGACCTTGGAGAAACTTATCTCCTGACCCCCTCTGGGCTTTACCAACTCACTGATCAGAAAAACCTTCAAGTCTAAAAAAAAAAACTGGGGGTTCGGGCCCTGGTGTCAACACTGACACCCCATAGGGTGCATGCCCCAAGCCACTGAAGTGTTTCTTCCTAAAAGCTATAGCCCAACACAGTTATACAAGCCACTGCTATAGCTGAGCCAGAAACTTATTTTTCTGAAGGTGCTTCAGATTTATTTTTAGGAGTCTAGTTATGTGACTTATCACTACCTGCATTGCAATTATTATCAGGGCAAACCAAAAACTACCATCACCCCTGCCCCAACTCCCAGTGTCTCTTTGGCATCCAGGAAATTACTAAATTAATTAATATAGTCTAGCAAGAGCTGGACCACAGCTAGCAACCCCCAACAGTATCTGGTAGCAGCTGTTTACTCCTAAAAGGCTTTTCTCCAGTAAGGCAGGAGTGAGCATAGTGAGTGTTAGCTGACAGCTCCGGGAATGCACTTCTACAGCATGCACACAGGCTAACATTAGAGATTCAGCTTCTCTAGGCTGATCTTTGCAAAACTGGAATTAGCAGGGCTTTCAACACTCCTGAACCCAAAATCTGGCAAGAATTCTCTCACTAGATGCAGTCCTCTCTTAGTAGGAACCAACCACTTCTGCAAAAATTGAGCTGTCTCCCTGTCCTCTGCACAGAGAAAATGGATACTATACTCCACAGTGTGCACTTTTTGGACCAGACTACCATTTATTATGGTAGAAGAAAACTCAATGCATCATGGTTGCTGTCTTTTAATCAGCTAGCAATGAGGGAATCCAACTGACAGGCTTAGAAATGCTAAAAGCTTTGTTCTGTTTTTAATGAGACTAAAACCACCGTGGCTGTTAGCAACAGTTTACATAGTTTACAGCTAAAATAAAGTCTTGAAATCCAGAAAAGAAACAATTGCACAAAATTCTCAGTGGAAGCAATCACTCCTTAGAGGTGTCTTCACCTATAAAGTACTTAGAAAAATGAAGTATTTACTTACTGATAAAGTATCCTTTAACCTCTTTTTTTTTAAAACAAACTAGGTTTCTTTTCATTTCTAACAAAACACCACTGAATAAATGAAGTTTTCATATTAGGAAATTCTTCACAGTAGGAAAGTCCCATGCTTACATGGAAATTTTGTTTCTTCTGCTGGAGCCCACAGAACCTGATAATGTATCTCTAGCTTCTACTTAATTGTAAATTAGACTTACCTCCAAAGCAAGGCACTCTCACTGTCAAGGGACTGCCACTGACAAAGGTACACATTCTAAGCTCTTTGGTTTTGGTCAATACTGACTCAAACATTAAAGTCCCTGAAAAATCTGGTTTTTGTGAGAGTGAACAATACTTATCGATAGGAATTAAATTAAAAAATTGAGTTTTGTTACCATGAGAAAGTATAACCTAAAGCAGTATGTCACATTCCTCTTTTTTTAAAAGAGGGTTTTCAGTGAGATCTTGTATCAAAGAACTGACACTTAACAGACTATAGTACTTAAGTTGAGCCAAAAGCACAAGTTCATACGTGTTAACTACTATACTGGATGGTGCTCAGGCAATCTAAGGGAGCAATGCAACCCACAACAATGTGTTGTTGCTCATAAAACCTTTACCCTATTCAAGAATCCTTACCAGGGTCGCTTTCCATGTGTTGTCCAAGTTTCTGAAGTGCAGAATCAGACTATATTCCTTCTTTATCAGAAGGACAAAAAGAAACATAATGGGAATGAATATTTGTACCCTGGTGCAATGGAAAATTTCAGCATCACACACATGCTAACATGCCTGTCCAATCTGAGAAAACATCTTCAAAATTATTTCCTTTAAGCTTGTATTAAAAAAAAAAAAAAAAGAAAAAAAAACCTCATATATTCTTTTGGGGGAAGTTGTAACACAGAAAGGTACAGGATATTTGATCCTTTCCAGCACACTGGCCTCCCGATGCTTAGACCTGTGAAATACAAGGTAGCTCATCTGTTCTACTTGTCATCAAATCTACTACAGCTTTGGTTATAGCAGCACTGCTGGCCAGCTGCTTCCAAGAACACTGGCTTTGGGAGTCAGGTTTTGACAGCATCCTTCTACCACGTGGACAGGAGATGTTCTGCAAAATGCCTCGGACAGTCTGTCCTAGCACAGGCTAATGATGCCCTGAATTAACCTTGGAAGGCTCAGTGTTTGAAAGGATGAGCTGGTGGACTCTGGATCTGGCACTACAGCAACACATTTGTGTGTCTCAGGCCAGGGGAGGGAGGAGAGAAGGGAAGATGTCACCTAGGTTGAAGGAACCACTGTTCCAATACAAGTGCACTCTCTTCAGGAATTTATATTCAAATCTCTACACTTTGGGAAGTGGCAACCACAGCCAGATAACCTGATTTACATTTAAGTGTATGTAAGCTTGTAGCTAGGAAGCCCTAGACATCAAGACAGATGAAACTCAACAAAGGAATGCAAGTAGCATGAAACACAAAGGGATTTATACCATCTGAATGTGGGTCTGCTCTCTTACCGGCAATAGTGCTACCCCTTTTTTGTCTTTGTGATGGTTCAGGTTCAAACTAAGAATCCAAATGGGCCATCAAGTGAAGATGGTTCCTCACAGCCCTTGACAGAAGTGATAAAATGATAAACCTCCTGTAGGGAAGGAGCCAGTGTGCCCAGAGAGACCATTAAAATTTACTGGATGTCAGTGAGCAAAGTAACTCTCGCCTGCCAATGAAATTGCTTTTCAGGTCTTCAAACTGATAATCGGACCAATTTCAAGTGCCTTTTTGAACAAACTCATACAAGACTACCTTGCTACCATTCCTTGCTTCAACTATTAGCAACATGGACCTCATCACTCTACTTTCTAGCCAATTTGCACAACTGCTGAAATTTAGGGTGTGCTTGGCACCCCTCCCCTCCTTCCCAACAGTGATCCTTGGCACTAGATATGCAGTTAACTAGGTCTAGAAGTGCCTGTCCCATCTGACCAAACCTATGATCCTAATTACCTGGACCACGCACCTTTCTGCTCAGATAAAGATCCATTCTCCTGTTACAGGGTGCCCTCTGCCCCAGAGCTCACTGCTCACTTCAGACAAGGGCATTTGTAGTTCAGGTGACTTGCTCTCAATTCA
>VZTT01043465.1:978-15841 GCA_013400855.1 Buphagus erythrorhynchus | reverse complement strand
GGATGGGCACAGGGGACACCGGGATGGGCCGGGAGACACAGGGATAGACCGGGGGACACCGGGATGGGCACAGGGACACCGGGATGGGCACCGGGGGCACCGGGGACACCTGGATGGGCACCGGCATGGGCACCGGGGACACAGGGATGGGTACAAGGACACCGGGATGGGCACCGGGATGGGCACCGGGGACGCCGGGATGGGCACAGGGGACACCGGGATGGGCCGGGAGACACAGGGATGGACCGGGGGACACCGGGATGGGCACCGGGGACACCGGGATGGGCCGGGGGACACCGGGATGGGCACAGGGGAACACCGGAATGGGCACCGGGGACTCCAAGATGGGCCGGGGGAGGCCGAGATGGGCCCAGGGGGACACTGCGATGGGCCTGGGGACACCGGGATTGGCACCGGGGACACTGTGATTGGCACCGGCGGACACCCGGGACACAGGGGACAGCCTGGGCACACGGGGACACCCTGGGGGACACCCCGAGCACCTGCCCTGCCCTGCCATGTGCCAGCAAAGCAGCACTCTGCCCTCACACCATTTTTTCTGCTTATTGCGGAAAACTTCCCTATAAAGCCTCGAAGGGAGTTTAGTTTAAATAAACAAAATCATTAGAAATGAAGCCAAAAATCCCTACCATGGAAATATTCTGTTTGGATGTTTTTTTAAATTAAAATCCAGCTGTGTCCTGGGGCGCCTCAGGCCCCAGGGGTGCCGGCTGGTCAAAGGAGCCGATTGTCCTTTCTGCTCTGCTCTGCTGCGGCCTCTCCTCGAGCCCTGTGGGCAGGCTTGAACATCTCAAGATAAGAGGGTTATAAAGCCATTAGAGTGATCACACATAAGAGAGCTACAAAGATGATGAAGGGTCTAAAACAGAAGCCATGTGAGGAGTGGCTGAGCTCACTTGGTTGGTTTGGCCTGGAGGAGACTGAGGGGAGATCTCGTTTTGGTCTGCTCCTCGTGAAGGGAAGGGGAGCGGCAGGCATTGACCTCTTCTCTCTGTGACCAGTGACAGGACTCGAGGGAATGGCCTGAAGCTGTGTCACGGGGTGTTTAGGCTGGATATTTGGAAAAGATTCTTCACCCAGAGGGTGGTTGGGCACTGGAATAGAGTCCCTAGGGATGTGCTCACAGCACCGGCCTGGCACAGATCAAGAAGTGTTTTGACAATACACATGGTGTGATACTTGAGGTTGTCCTGTACAGGGATAGGAGTTGGACTTGATGATCTTTGTGGGTCCCTTCCAACTCAGCATATTCTGTGAATCTCTGATCTTCAAATTCATATTTAAGAAAAGAATTCCTCATGGAAGAAATGTCATCATATGTGCCAACAATGAATGGGAGAAATAGACGAATAAAAAAATCAAACAAGGGAAAATCATCCATTAGACGCTGCAGAATGACTTTGGTGTGTGCAAGTTCCGTGCTTCCCTAATGGAAAGTTTGTTGCTATGAGCAGCTGGGATGTCAGGGTCCCTTCCACCTCAAGCACTGCTGAAGGCTGGGGAGGATGCTGCAAACAGAGCCAGCGAGTCATTGGAGTCCCATAATCAGAACTAAGTACAAACTATTAGAACGTACTGTCATTCTCCTTCAAACCCAGCCTCTTTTGATTTGGTGTGCTCGGGCAGCAATGTGCAAGGTCAGCTTTTCAATGATGCTTTCCTTTTGTTCACCTGAGGACAAAAGCACAGACCCTTGGGAGTGATATTCCGAGCTAAACCCTATCTCCTGACAATATTAATAACAGTCTCTGAAATGTCATTTGATGCTCACCGAAATTGTAGGCAAGTATTAAGCTGAAACATTCACCCGATCTTTCATTTATCTGTTCCAGGGAAATGTCATTGGTGAAATGCTAATGGAATGTGACAAAATACTTAAGCCAGAAAACTCATGAGGCAAATTAAGGCCACTTGACTTTTCCCAGCCACTCTAATAACTACTGAGGCACTGGGAGAACCACAGGAAGATTTTGTGTTGCTCCAGGGACATCACAGTGTGGTCTATTGGAAATAGTTTTATAATTTCTGTCTGACCTCAGGTTTCTAACCTCCTTTGTGAGACAGTATGAAAAGTAAAGCTTCTTAAAGGGAAGACAGTTGAAACAAGTACTGGGGAGATTTTGTAAATTATCTGTAGATCTTGCTTTTGGCTCCTGTTCCCAATTTTCACAGTCATTTAAAAGTAAGAGAAACAGCTTCAGTTTGTGTGATGAACTTCAGATTACAGGCACTGCAAAATCTCCTCAGCTACTTTCCTTCTACAGTCTCCCCTGGGTATTTTCTTCAGATGTATAACAAATCTCTTTCCACATCTGACAATAAATACAGATGAATTTCAAAGGAATAACAAATTTCAGTAAAATTTGTCCTAAATTTGAGTCCAGGCCATTGCTTCTGATCTGATAGAGAATTGGAAGCACACTGTCCATCCCCAAATATTCACATGTTGGAAAAGCAAACATGAAGAAAGAAAAAAGCACTTTCCCCACAGCATTAAATTTTGAAAGGAATGATTCTGAAAGGTGTCCACAAGAAGCAGAAACGGATTCAGAGATAAAAGCCAACACTGTGTGCATCTATACCAGGTACAGAAGAGGTGGATCAGAGGTAACCAAACAGGAACTGGGACCTCCATTTATCTCGCAATGAAACAGAATATAAATGAAACTTGGCATCAGTCTGAAAGGATAGTTTGAAGATAATCTATTCAATGAGAAAAAAAGACCCAAAAACTGACAACAGAAAATCTACAGGAGAAAGAGATGAGCTTGTATGTGGGAAAGAAGAAAAATTCCACCTTGGAGCCTGGTACAATTTGTAAAAAATCATTAGTTACAAACCGAGATAACTTGAAAGATGGGAACTAACAGTAGATTCTGCTAAATCTGCACCTAGAAACACAAGTAAGGACCTCCAAAACCACCGGAAAATGGTCTTTATCTGTATCTCTAAATATTTTATTGATGTAATAATGAGAAAAAATATTTCAACATCACTGACATCAAGAACAAATAATCAAGCCAAGAATAAATATTTGTGGGTATTGAGATGGTCATGAGATTTATAAAGGATACAGATTATCCACACAAAAAGTAACTTCTAAAACCTAATATTATTTAGCTTAAGAAGGAAACAGCCACGGGTTTCTTATCTACCAATTAATTGCATCTGCAGAGCTCTTCACTTGATGCAAACCACCTTTTTTTTTTTTTATCCTCCTCTGACTTTGGAAACAAGATTCCTTATCAGTCCCCAGTGCATTTCCCCAAGGTGTAGCATAGATGTAATTAAAAGGCTATACAATTAAAAAGGGATTGCACCTAAATCACTACACTGAAACCATTTCTCACACAGAGCCTGCTTTACATAACTGCACAAATGTAACTTCATTCTAATCCACATCTTTATGCCCATCTGTAGTATGTCAGGGAGAGAGATTTTTGTCCCCATAAAAATCTCAAGTACAAGGAGTTAGAGAAATTATGAAAGCTGCTTTTACTTGAGAGACACTTTTTCTTTCAGGTCACCTAGTCGAGTTCCCATTTTTCTCTGATTAAATTATTTGAGGATCAAGCACAGCTGTTTGTCTGCAGATTTGTTATGGATCTGTAGAAGTCAATATGAGTCTGCCCATTGACTTAAAGGGCCTTTAAATCAGATTTTTTAAGGGCCAAATTTTAATCAGGCTAAACATAAACCAAGTCTGTGGTGATTTCAGTCAGGTCAGAATTCTGCCTCAGGCACCCTTACAGTGACTGGTCCTGTCACTGGGCAGTACCAAGAAGAGCCTGGCTCCACCCTCCTTGCTCCCTCCCATTTGTTATTTTTATACATTATAGGATGCCCTCTGAGGCTTCTCTTTTCCCCCTAAACAGTCCAGCTCTCTCAGCCTTTCCTCACAGGTGAGATGTTCTACACCTTTAATCAGCCTTCCTTTTATTATCTATGCACTTATGGAAGCCCTTCTTGTTGTTTCTTATATCCCTGGCCAGATTAATTTGGTTTGGGCTTTAACTTTGCTAACTTCGTCTTGTTTCCACCCTTGTATACTTCCATTTGTGTGTGAGTTTAGGCAAGGAGACAATTGCATTTCCAGACAGAATTTACAGATTGTGCAGGTGAGTAATTGAATTGCATGTGTTTATACCACATCTGAGTTTAGGATTCTGTGTGTTTGAAACAGCAGCAGAACCACCACTAAAATATTAAGTAATTTGAAAACCTGTCAGTCATTAGCATGAGCAACTGCAAAGCACAGGTAAAGTGGTACTTGCCTTCTACCTTGGGAGATACTAAAAACTGTATTTCTTTTATGTCTTACTCTGTGTTCCTGAAGCAGCTGGTGTGAAGTAGTTTTAAAGTATTTAAAGTAAAAGTATTATTAAAGTATTTAATTATTATTTAGTAATATTAAAGTATTTAAAGTTTTAAAGTAAAGTATTGTTTTAAAGCTGCACCCACATGAATTAGGCAGCATGAATATGCATAAATGGGGTTTGTCATTGTTCTTACTAACCAAAATCAACTCCTACAGGCCACCAGAAAAGGATATTGCCATATAGAATTTAATGAAACATGTTTATTTTCCAGTTATTTATGAGTCAATATAAAAATAATAGTCATAACCACAAAAGAGGCCCAATGATTTTTTAAAGGACATTTAAAATTTAAAAAATAATTATTTATAAAATATCATTTTCAGTACTACTTGCACTATGCTCCTTGAAGTTCACTGTTCAATTGCTAACATCCACAGTCAAGGCATTTTGTTAAATGGGACTGTTATCTACAGACAGAAGTGTAATTACTTTAAGTTTTTAGGAACAGCTTGCATTGTTTATAAGATCAATTTTTCCTATCAAGACAAGAAATGAAATTAATAACATTAGGGGCAGTTAGGGAAGAGTTGCATACAGAGGTAGTAAGAAAAGAAGCACTAGCTAATAAAATTATCACAATTAATAGGAAAAAATTGATCACCAGGAGAAAAGAGTGATATAGGAAAATGTTATTACTGCAGATGCATGCCCAGTACAATGAAACAAACAAACAAAAACCCAAACAAGCAAACAAAAACGCAAACAGACAAACCAACCAGGGAATGCCCAGCCACACTATTTTGCACTACAAGGATTGTGCTAATATGAGCCAAATAAGGTCTGGGAATGAAAGCCCACTATAGAGTAAAATGGAGTTTCTACCAGCTAAGGAAAGTCCAGAACCTAATGCAATTCTTATATCTGATTTACCCAGTTTCATTTTATTCTTGGGAACGTGATGTGGTTTCCTGTTCTTTACTGATCAATTCCAAAATCACCTCACAGTACGTGCTGTGACATCTCAGGTTGGATCAAGATAAGCACAAAACATCAGATACAAAGTGCATCCTTCATGCAGACCCTTCAGACTGATGATTCAAGGGCCTTCTTCAGGACCTGAATGTGTGCATATTTAAGGCAATCATGTTTTCCTTATTTGTCATGTAGACATTAATTCCTCCAGTCACAAACAAGCCCACAACTGGGCTGAACAGCCCAGAAATACTGACTGTCAAAAGATAATTCAAAATTTGTGCCTGTAAGACAATAGCTGTTTTCCCATCTCCAGGAAATCATCACATCTGTTCAGCAACACCACTTAAAATATTTACTTGATTCCTTTTATTTATACACTGTAGTTTCTACTTCTTATTTTATTTGAAAGAGAAAGTTTCTTGGAAGTCTTAAGTTTCTTTTTAAGATGTCTTTCCAAGTCCATATCAAAAAGAGAACAATTAAATCACTCTGAAAAATAGAAGAGGTTTTAGCAATAAATCACTGAGATTGGAAAGTTAAGGGGAAAGACCTTTACTGCTTATTTACATTTTCCTAAGAATCAGTCTTTAAATTGCAATGAATCTTTTCATTATAAGGGCTGGGCAGGTGTAGCACATCAAAGAAGACAAATTTATACTCCCCTCTGAATTTGGTTTTCAGTCCCTGGCTATCTTCCACTGCAAACAGCATCTGCATCAGAAATGGGTATAACCCAGAAGTTATTCATTAATAATTTTTAGCAATTACATTTCTGACAATTCTTCCAGCTATGGCATAATGTAGGTTTATAACATATGGCAGTGTCTGGCCTCGGTCTGACTTTGGAGTTCATATTGGCATCACCTTATATACTTATCAAGGAGCAGAAATACTCTGCTTATCACTCTGCTGGGAGGCAGATAAACATCAGAAGTTTAATTCAGGCTGTGCTGTTCTAATATGTATATGATATTAAAAAATTGTGATCATGATAAATGATAAACTATAAACATTTCCAGAATTAAAAGCCTTGTACTGGGTTGAAAAAATAAGAGATGCCAACTATATGCCAACTAGTAGATGTGCTCAGACTGTTCTTGTTCCTTGCTTATTTTATCTGTTGTCTCTGTATGAACTGCAGTCCCTCCTTTCCTTCTCCTGAGCAAACCACCAGGGTGGTTTGCATCTGTAAAATTAGAGACTTGCCTGATTTGAGCTACTTCTAATTCTCTTTGACTTTGCTATTTTTCAAGGAATTTAATTACATCCAGTAGGGAACAAAAGTTTAAGGAAGCAAGAAACTCTGGATGTCTTTGATGCACAATTAATGATTCCCTGTAGAACATATTTGAGCTCATGAAAGGAGTTTAAACCTGAGTGACCAAACAGATGGCTAACAAAACTGGGTCTACAAGCAGAAGTGCATGGAAAGGACAGAGTGGAAAATGCTGCACTATAGCTCTGCAAGCCCCATGTGCAGAATGAGTATCACTGCTACTGTCTTTAAAGCAAAGTTTACAAAAGGTAAAGGTAAACCTAAGTAATTGAGAATAAGGATTAAATACTCAAAATGAGCATAAATATAGAGAGGAAATAAGGGAAGAGAAGGAAAAGAATAATGCTCTGGAGCTGACAGAAAAGAAAGAATATATGAGGAATGGAGCCCTAAGTTTAAATATCCTGTTGTCCTTCTATTAATTATAGTCATGTTCATATAGAAGTTTTTGTATTCTCACTGAGTGACTGAAATCAGAACGTGCATTGAAATCTTCCACCTAAAGATGTTCATACTGACATTCTTTGGAAAAGAGAAAGCTATGAAGTTGAAAGAGTGAGAAGAACACGTCAGATGTGTGAATTTCTCATCTTTCACTTAGATTTTATTAAAAAAAAAAAAAGCTACATTGTCAGGGACAATAAAAGCAAGGGAAGGCTTGAAAAACAAGCCACACATTGGGTCGATAAAACTCTCATAAACTGTTATCTTTATGACTACTAGGAACATAGAAATTGTCATACTAGGCCAGGTGAATATTTTTTCTCAGCCAGTAGCACTTTTTATGTGTTTTGAAGAGAGATAAAAGAAGGCCCATGAGGAAAATGCCTTGATAACATTTTCCATTGCTGGTTGTCCTATGACCATCTCAGGTCATTTAGTTCTCATTATCCACATGATTGTCCAGTCCTTGTTTGAGCTCTCCTGTTTTGGACAATGATTTTCATAGGTCTGTTGTTCCCTGTGAGAAAAATATAAACATGCATAGAACATTTAGATTTCCACTGTCTGTAATTTGAAGTCTCCTGCTTCTTGAATAGTAGCAGTTAATAATGGGCTGAAAACTAGAGGTGCAATGAAGTTGCATTTAAACTAGCAAACTAGGACTTGATCCTCCTGGCACTTCTGAAGGTTTTTTTCCCTGTCCTTTCCTAAGTATTTAATTTTCTCTGTGACTTAATATTTAAACATCCACATGCTTATTTCATTACCTTTAGCTGTCTGTTAATTCCCTGTTTCTGATGCAATCATTACTCAAGGATTTTCTCCATTCATCTCATATACCTTCCATATTAAACTTTTGTGTTATTCTCTGCCTTTTGCAAAGTAGATGAAAGGGTTTCCTAGTCAGGAATTCCCCAGCACAGTATTTGTCTCAGAAGTGAACAATATCACAAACTTAAAGAAAAACTGGTCTCTCTGGTGAGCAGTGACAGGACCTGAGGAAATGGCATGAAGTTGTGTCAGGGGAAGTTTAGGTTGGATATTAGGAAAAGGCTCTTCACACAGAGGGTATTTGGACATTGGAAGAGGGTTTGCAGGGAAGCAGTCATGGCATCAAGCCTGACAGGATCCAGGGACCATGTGGACAATGATCTTAGACCTAAGGAATGAATTTTGGGGCCATCCTGTGCAGGACCATGAGACGGATTTGATGATCCTTGTAGGCTCCTTCCAACTCAAGATAGTCTATGATTCTAAAATTACTGCAAATGCAGTGGTGTCTTGTCTCAGTGAAACCCACCAATAAAGTCTGCAAAACTTAAAAGTGGCACCTCACCTATTCTGGATCAAATGCATTCCACAAATCGTCTACCTGGTTGTTTTAATGGATGTCTCATTTATGAGCTATACAAAAACAGACAATCACTCAGCATTCCCTATGTACCATCCCATCCCATTCATGGTTCCATAGTCATATTCCATCCCTCCTTCCAGAATAAAATACTTCAGCTGCCTTTCAGCTTTTCTCATTATAATTACTCTTTTCTAGACCTTCAAGGAAGGTACACCTGGGCTCATTTCCTTTAGCAGAAACTACGTGGCTGGTATTGTGTGTGTTTTAAGGATGACCTGTCTCCTATGGGACTACGCCTTGTTTTGTAGGGCTGTCAGAATTCTGTGAAAGTAAATTCTTAGCTGGAATCATCCATCAAATGTGTTTCCCTTCAGTTTAGCAATTTAAGATTATTGTTAAGATTGTTGACGTTTGTGGCACTTAAAGAGCCCTGTCGGCTTTCATTCCCTCATTAAATAAATGTTTTTCTGTTTGTGCTTTATTCTTTATGAATCTGAGTAATGCATGTCTAATAATAATAATATAATAATAATAATATATTGCTTTGATTCATACTAAGTAACATGAAAGAGTTTTGGTTTAGCTGTTTGTTTGTTTGATGGGTTTTTGCTAACTGAAAAGGTTTGAACAAAAGAAATGTCTGCCAGAGCCAGGCTGCTGAGGCATATTTGAGGTAGAATCATTCAGATGTTGAATTAAGAAGATTTATCTTACTCTAGGCAACTAAAGGGTCCCTAACTGAAGAATACAGTAACTTAAAAAGTCTTATTAGGGCAGACTACCATCATGTCAGGTGTCAGGAAAAGCAGGAAGAAAGCTGCTCTAATGAGAGGTAAGTCAGGAGCCGTGGATGTCCTGATTGAGGGGGCACAGTTCTGCAGCATCTGGAAGGAGCAGAACTGGTGACAGCCAGGAGCTTTTTGGAGCAGTTGGGGGAAGCTGGGAAAGCCCAGTCTCCATGTGAAAGCAGCAGAGAACGGTGTTGTCTGGAGTTAAAAAAGGGGTGAAATGAGTATTTAGGGTAAGTGCCTATAGCTGCAGTCTGTGAAGAAGGTGTGTGAAGAAGCAGCTGGGGTTAGTGGGAGTCACCCAGCACAGCCAGCTGTTTCCCCCCCAGTGCCACCAGCTGCTCCTGCTGTCCCCACAGCTAAAGGGGGGCTCAGCACAAGCCTTCTCCAGGAGTCCGTGGCTGAAACAGTCCCTGGGGTACCTGCAGCCCTGGGAATGTAATAAACCTTTTGCATCAACCTGTGGTTTGGTGTGCTATTTATCTTTTCCCTCCTCCCTTTATTTTGATTTGTTTTCTTATCTGAAGAGTTATCTTAGAAAGATTAATTTAGAGACTGCTTTGCTTAAATTGTGATAATGATCACAGAGACAGCACTCGCCGTTTTGATGACAAAAATGCATCAAAAACAGTGCTCAGCACAAAATATACATGTCCTAAGAGTGCATTCTGGCCAGCCTGAATTGCCTATGAAATATTCCACAGACAAGTATTTATAGGTACTGCTCTGTATGCTTTAAAAACAAAACTGTAGAAATCAGGAGAAATTTGTACTTAATTAAAGTGTATAACCAAAACTGGTGAAAAAGTTGCTTAAGCTTTTTATAGTCTTGATGTACCTTAGAGGAAAAGAGACAGTTTACACAATTATAAAGGTTTTCAGGTGACCTGTGGTCTCTGCATCTCAGTGACACTGATATCAATCCCTTTAAGATTTGAGCCTCTCAAGATTGGAATCAAACTTTGCAATTTCTTTTTAGGTGTCAATCAGTAGCTATAGCTGGACAGTTAGGATTAAGCATTTGCACTGTGCACATCGTAACCTTGGCTAATCTTTTGTTTTGAGGAAAAAAGAAGACAATCCCAAGATGAATGGGTTGTCTGGACAGTAGCCACATGGAGTGCAGTCAGCAGAACTGAACAGTAACTGGGGGAAAGGTTATTCCAGCAGTGGGAGACCATGACCACTGACCCTTTGACCACCCATTTAACTCAGACCCCAGACTCAAGTAGAAGGAAGAGCTGTACATGTGGACTAGCAAGAGGTATAACTAGTAAACAGGGGTTTGAGTATTAAGTAATGGAAAAGCTATGCAATGTGTAACCAGTGAATGCTAATGCCTTTGTTTATTAAAATGTTTAAATAGAGAAATTTTGATAATTGGGGAGCCAGGTTTTGTGGGAAACCTGGCTCCCTACTTTGTGCAATCTAGAATAAAAAATGGAAATACCATGTCTCAATGTGTGAATTGGTGCTGCCCACCAGGTAACAAACTGGTTCAGCTTGTTACCCAGGAGAACAGCACTACCTGAATAACTGAATCATTTCACTTTGAGGAGCTGATTGCTTTTAACATAGCCTTCAAAAGCTAAAAGTCTTCCCTGCTCTTCCCAAGCCAGGCTTTTCTCTGCAGGCTGTCCTGCATTTCAATGGGAAATAAGAGCAGACCAGCTCAAAACTCTCTCCTCATCAGGGGAGCCCTGGTTTGGAATGAGTCTTGTCTGTTCTGGCAGAACTCTTGCAGGAGTTTCAGCTGTAGAGATTTAGAATCCCAAAAGATAAGGGATATTGTGTATGTCTCAAACACTGATGTCTAGATGGCTGTGGAGCCAGCCAAGGATTGCAGGTAATAACCAAGGGTTGTTGGTAATAATTAGGATTGCTGGTAATAACACACTGTAGGAAAAGAACAAGGTGTGGCTGGAGAAGAGGGCCATGTGGAGATAGGGTAGCACTTTTCTGAGACAAACATCCCTGTTTCAGTTCCTGGAGATAAGCACAACACAGGACAGCACAAGTGTAGGAGTGTGGCCAAGGAGTGAGCGTGGACTGTAGAGGAAAACAAAACACCCAAAAGGAAAGACCCCCCAAATGCCTCTGACCCATTTCAAGTAAGATCTGGAAGAACAGACTGTGCATGATAACTGATTTGTATAGGAAGTAAGAAATCTATCTTCAGGGCAGCAGAAACTTATCTATAAAAATTTGACTTTTACTGAAATATAAACACCCCTCTCAGCTACAAATAGCACTTGCAGTACTCCTAACAGGGTGGCTGGCTGCAGTAGAAAAACTGCATATTACAGGCTAGGAAGGGACAGCTACACCTGTACTCTCTGGAAGAGCACAGGGTGGATATAATGACTGCAATAAACACTTGCTACCCTTTGAAGGTAACAGGGCTGCTGTCCTGCTTGGGCACAGCTGCAGAGACAAAGAAATAAATGTGCCCAAAATGCTAAGCAAATTCCAAATTATTTTATTATGCCTTGGGGAGAGGATCTCAAACTAATTGTTCTGTTTTGCAGCTTATTTTGGTTGGTTTGAAGTTGATTCAAGCTAAAAAGAAAGGTCTGTCCCACAAAAATAGAAACATGTATTTTTGGAGCCATGAAATACACAAGCATGTAAAACTTGTATTGGCTTTTGCTCTCTGTAGAATTCACCTTTTCACACTCTAAAACTGAGGCTCTTTTTTCTAGTTTGGGGCATAATCCTGATGAAATCACACATGTAGAGTATTTTGTAGCAAAAGTGTTTGGGCTACTGCACTCGCAAAACACACTAGAATAAATGTTATCACAAAATCCTGGACAGTCTTGGCAGGAACACTGATGAATTGAACCAAGCCCTCTCAGGAAAGCCTTTTCTGCTTGATTTCCCAGAACTGATGTGATAATTGATAGAATAGGAAGCTGAGAGCATACATTACTGAAGGAAGAAAACATGACTTCTCACCCAGAATCTGGGTTGCCCCAAAATCATTCTTTAAAATAAGTGATATGGATGAGAAATTAAACAGCCACTTAGCATGCCCTGTGAGCTCATTTGTAGCTGTTTTCCCAAACAGAAAAAAATGAGGCAGAGATATTTACATGTGAAGACCATTTAGTACTGACTTGTCCAGACACTGGAAAGAAATCAGTCAGCAAGCACACATGCTGCAATTTTCAGTTTTGTCTCTTTCATAAATTTGTGGTTCAATGCTTCTTCTTCAGGTTAAACACTCTTTCATTTAAAGGATATTAAATGTCAGACTGGCAAGGGATTTTAAGAAAGATATTGTCAAAGGTGAGATGATAAATCAGATTTTACAACTTGAGGCACAGAAGCCATGTTTGATCAATAAAATCTTTTGCTTCTATGGATAATGATAATTCATGGTGTCAAGTGGACAGTGTTCATCACAGCAAACAGTCTTGCATCACTGCAACACTTAAAAAAACGAAGAGATTGTGGCAGCTGCAGCTGAGAGTCAGGACACACACATCTCTCTACCACTTCTGCCACAGACAATAGCCAGCATCATAATAATTCCAGTCAGTAAAAATTCAGTAAGACAGAAATAGCTAAGTAGGCAAAATGACTTCAGTGGACACCTGGTAGAATGCAGGACTAAGAGAAGGAGACACTCCTTCTGTGAATGTATCCCATTCTTTGACACCCTGAGGCTTCTTGCCATGCACCCATGTAAGTGTGACAAGAGCATCTGGTATCTGCTAACAAAATGTTTGCTTAAGGGGAAAACCAAAGAAATTATTCCTTCCCTAAGGTATTCAGTATCTGACCACTTCTTTATGAAGCACCAGTTCATTCCTGTGCTTTTTTGAGCCTTCCTGCAATGTCATCCCTTCTGAAGTACCTGACTGTGGAGCCAGGGAGTGGTTGTCATTAGCTCAGCTATCTCTGTCTATACAGATATTTTTCATTTGGATGTTAATCAAGACAGAAAATGGGGACAAGCAACTCATACAGCTCTCTAGAGCAAGTAATACAGAAAGAAAGTGCAATCCAAATATCACTCTACAGGTAGATTTGGCTTACAAAGTGTTTCTGGAGAGCCCAAAGCTTTTTCCTTTCCATAAGCATAGGATGGTGAATATTGCAACAATTTCTGTCCAAATAGGACAGAAATTATTCTCCTATATCTTTTTCATCTATCCAGAAACAGCTGACTACTGCTTTTGCTGGTGTGATAATCACAGAAAATTCAGAGTTGGAAGCAATCCACAAGGCTCATCAAGTCCAGTTTTTAGTGGAATGGCCCATACATGGATTGAACCCACTCCCCTGATGTTGTTAGCACCATGCTCTGACCAGCTGAGCTAATCTCAGGAGAATGGGAGATGACAGATTCTGCTGGTGAGCAGTGACCTTGTTATCAGCAGTGGCTGCTGTGGTCACTCCTACAGAGCTGGCATCTGTCATATCCCCTGTTCCCTTCCTCCTCATCTGCTTCCCTTGTAGAACCATATTTGACTGAAGTGATTGTACGTCCTTCCTTGCATTTAAGGGCACAAAGGAAAGTATTGCTCCTGATACAAGAAAGTAGTGGGAAGATAGATGAACAGGATGGTTCCAAAAAAGGCAGAAGAGGAAGTGGCTGCCATGTGGGAGTGAAGGTGCTGCCATGTGGGAGTGAAGGTGCTGGGGAATTTCAATAACTGGCACCTCATTTAGCTGCTGGGCAGATGTCCATAAGTGAGGATAAGTGCAGTTCTGTCTAAAGAGAGAAGGACAAAGGAAGTGAAAACATTCTGCTCTACTGAGAGGGTGAAGGCTGGGGAGGAGAGGGCTGAAGTTTCTTTAGCCATGCTGCAGAGAAAGGCTAAAGCTTTGGGCATATGGGCTTGAGGTCAGATCCTGCCTCTGCAGTTTCCCAGACTGCAGTGGAGCACACTGTAGATACTGCAAAAGGTGACTCCATAATAACGTAAATAGCACTTAAAAATAGGAATGCATTAAAGCCTCTCAAGCTCAGCTTTTCCATTTCTTCAACTCCATGAGCTGCTCCTTCTTATGGAGGAATTCCTGTGGGTAGCTCATCTAAGTACAACTTTTATACAGCGAAATAAACGATTGGTTTAAATCACTTGGGTGCTATGTCATTTATTTTAGGATAGGTTTAAATCACACTGATGTTCTATAAACCTGATTAAGAAAAAATAAAACCTTCTCCATTGTAAATTTGCATTAAAATGCATAATGAGCTAAAGGCAAGTTCAAAAACGGTATTTACATGCTCTCAGTGAAGCCTACCCAGGAATTACGTTCCTAAAGTATGTGTTTTTAAATTACCTCAAGCAATCTATAAAAACACGGTTTGATGATAAAACAAACAAAACATTTTTCTTAGCCACCAAGATCTCTAGACTTATGTTGCAAAAATGGCCCTTGGAGGCACTACAAGTAGTTCTCTACTCAGAACTTTGTAAAAAAAACAAAATTAACAAAAACTTACAAACCACACCATCTTACACATTGTTGTCATAATGCTCATCATCTAGAAACACATTAAAGTAGGTTTTCCCAGGGCTTCCATTTTTCTAACAATGAAAGACATTTAGGTCTAAAGCAGAATGTTACCTCTCCCTCGAAAATGGTTCTACAATGTCACAGCTACAACCCCACTACTTCTATTACATTTCTAAAACACTTTAGTAATGAACATATCATAAACTCAGTG
>VZTT01043464.1:15584-36459 GCA_013400855.1 Buphagus erythrorhynchus | reverse complement strand
CAGCCTTTCAGTATCTAAAGGGGGCTTGGAAGAAAGTTGGGCACAGACTTTTTAGTAGGGCTTGCTGCAATAGTAGAAGGGGTNGTGAGCTTTAAGTCCCTTCCAACCTAAATCATTCAATTCTATGATTTCCTTACAACAGCTTTTAGTTATTTTACAAGGACTGCTTAACAATTCAATCTTTCCAATCATATAGAATCATATTAAACAAAGAACCAGTGACTTTTACCAAAAATGGACTTTGGACTTACTGATACAGCTTTGACAAATTTTAAAAACAAATTAGATGTCTATCTTTAAAAAAACAAAGATACGTAATAAAGTCTGTTCTCACTTCACATTTACAAGAAGATTCTAAAAGAGTAGGCTTGCTTAAACATTTTTATATCAAGTTTTGTAATTAAATAGTGCACTGATGTTTGAACAGGCTAATTTCACAAATAGAGTTTCAAGTCTACAGTCAGCAAAGCAACACATAAACAGTCTCTTAAAATTGACAAAACACTTGAGAGCAGTCCAGCTCATCTAAACAAGCCCCCTCAGAAATAGCATTTAAAGTCTACAAAAACACAAGTGAAAGAATTACCTAATGAGATTTTGACAGATTTTGGCATCAAAAGTACCCCCATCAATCTGAAGTAACTGGTGTCTAGGGGTTATAAAATTCATATCATTCTTCCCAGAAACATGCCTCAAGGCTTTGACATCCATAACAGTTCTGAGCCTCTATAGCAGAAATGTCACAAGGAAGAAAAATAGCAGTATATGTCGTGACTTGCTTGTAGACTACTATTCATAATTAAAACAATCTTAAAGGTAGAACATTAGCAAATAAAACCCAGGAAACTGAGAGAACAACTAGATTAAATAAATACCAAAAAAAGGACAAAGATTATTCCTAAATTATTCTTTCCTTAGGCAATGCATGCACTTTTAAATTCAGATCCACCACAACCCTATTTCTATGACCATTGTCATCTTAACACTACACACTACCTGAACACCAACATCAAAAATGTAAATATTTGATGGAGCTTTTTACCATGCTCCTACTCAGTTTATGTTCTATTAGTGTAACAGCCTCAGCAACCTTTAAATAAACTCATTTACTTCCCATCTTTCTTTTTTGTCCACAAGACATATACTGCCTATCTTCCCACCCCATACTCCCACCAAACTTCAAACATCTTTTCCCTTCAGTCGAATTCCTCTGAAATTGCCACCTCTCCCACTGCATGTACAAAACTACTAATTTGCAGAATAACATTAAAAATCCTGTGATTTCCTTTTTGCTTCCCAAGTTTGACACACTTCTGGGGAGTGATAACTTTTACATTTGTCTTTATACCAAGCAGAGTATTAGAATCAAACCAGTAATAAGCAACTCTAGGCACAAAGTTGAGCTATTTTGACAACAAACATGAATACAAATTAAATTCCTGTTTGAGACAAAAAGCAAATTATGGATTTAATAAAACTCAAAAAGGCTTGGCTCTGCCCAGTTAAGAGAGTTTCTTTCAAGACTAAATAAGACATTAAAATTCAGGTAGCAACACTTAACCAGGCTCAACTATGCCAATTTTTAAAGCATCTCAGGTTCAATCAGTGTAATTTAAATGCAAATAAGAAAGAAAATAGGATTAACACACAAAAAAAAATAATGTGTGCTTAGATATCTTTGGGTTTCATTAAACTTTACACTTATAATTTAAAGTGTTCTTATGCTTGCCTCTTTTCTCCTTGCCCTCAGTTTCATACTCTGTATGTAAAATTACAGCTTTTCTTGCCTCCTGAAATTTTAATAATTTTGGAATTATATTTCTAGCTCCCAGAAAGGTTATAGAGAGAACACAATTTCCTTTCATATCCATCTTCTTCCAGAGTAACTTCTCTTAAGGTTTCCAGTTCCTTTTTTGTATTACTATTGGAAGCCCTGAGATGTCCTTCACTGTCTGCATTTTCCATCCTTTCTGTCTCAGCATCCCTGGCCCTCTCTGTAAGTTCACACTCCTCAGCAGTTAAATTTAAAAGGCATCTGACACATACACAGCACCCCCTTCCAGGCTGTTTTGGAGAGAAATCTGCAAACAGTTTCTATTCACACCCAGTTTTCAGCTAAGCAACAGGACCTGTTTTTTATTACCCATTTTCACTTTTGGAGAACACCACTCCTAAAAAGTTACAGTTTAGAAGATCAAGAAATTTTATCTCCTAAGCTGGACCATATGAGTATTTTAGAGGTCAGTGTGCTCTGTTGCATGTGATCAGCTTTAAAATTAGTCAGTTTTTAAATCAGCAAATTACAAAAGCCTCCCTTGGACTTTTCTTTTGTTTTCAAGGCACAGAACCCATTTTCTTTTTTACAAATAAGATTTTATTTCTCATGGGGGGAAAATAAAGCCAATGCAGGAGCAGTCAAATGTACACCTTAAATAAAATGAAAAAATATTGTCTGCCACACACATGGTACTAAATACTCTGTGACTCTTTTTAAAAAAATCTTTCTGTTAAAGAGATGTTATTTAACATTAATGGTGTCTCTCTTATACTTTGTAAGGGAATTAATAAATAACAGTAAGCATTAGCAGAGGCTAGGGAGTGCTTGCATTGGTAGTGAGAAAGAGAACAAGCAGCAGAAAAGAAAATCTATCACTAGTACAGGCTTTGGTTGTAGGCAAGCCACATAAATAAAACTGACTCTCCTGGCCATAACCACAAAAAACAGAGGAGGCAGAAGAATTTGTCTTGCCTAAAGTCCCCTGATTAAGTTGTAAACAGTGAAGCCTGGATTCCTCTCAAATCACCATTGCCCTAGTAAACAACTCAAGACACCCACATGCCCTTCCAAGTGGGAAACACAGGTGTCTACCTAGGAAGACCTCTAATTATTTTGTACCCCAGTAGCTGTGCTTTGACCCTCTAGTCAAAGCACCACAGCAGCTGTGTCCCCAGAAGGGACTGGGGGGGACCTGGATGGGCCAGGCACCCACAGCTGCCAGGGAAGCACACAGCAGATCAGCAGAGCTGTCCCAGAAGGAGAACAGGGAGCAAGAGCAGCAAACTTGCCTTCCAGCCCAACCTCAGGACTGGCTTTGCACCACATACACTACATACTACAGGCATTTTGAAAAATTATCTTCACTTTTCCTGCTTTGTTTAAAAAGGCAAGCATTTGGAACTAATGAGAAATCCCCTAACTACTATGGGGCCTTTTCCTTTGATTGGCCTGAAACGTTTAAGTTTGCTTCTTTGGAGATTGCACCCTTCTATGGAGACCCTCCTCACAGATACAAAAGACATCAGAAATTGTGCTTTACACTGAGGAGTGCAGACAGCCCAGGAATAGCAGCTTGTAGAGACAACACCTGGTTATATTCTCTCACCACAAGTAAGAAAGGGCAGTCAGAAGTGGTTTGGAGGAGGTGCAGAGGGAGGGAGCGAGGGAAAGGAGAACACAGGGGAAAAAGTGGAAAATGCAAGAAGAGAGGGAGAGAAAGAAGAGGGCGGGAATCAAGGAGGGAGGGAGGGATGGAGAGAATGATTAGATCAATCCTTTCACTAAAAGCATGAAATAAAAGTTACAGATGCAATCCTCTTTTATAACTGCTGTATCCTGGCTGTATTCAGGGACCTTTTAAATTCAAATTTTAAAACACATCCACAAAAAAACCCCAGAACTAAATTCTTTGTGTATATCAATCACAGCGAATGGAATACTTTTCCATTCTTTTAAAGTTGACCACACATCAAGTTAATACTGAAACACTGATATTTTTAAATAAAAAATATTCAGAAAACTTTTCCACTGCATTCAAGAACAGTTCATAGCACTAGCACATTACACTACAACCACCACATTTACTATCTCACTTCTTTGTTACAATTTTCATAGGGCTGGGTTCTTGGGCAGAAAAGAAGGGGGTGTTCTGTGTGTTTATCATCTTTTAATAATGACTTAATTTGAGTTAAAGCTGAAAGCTGTTTTGGATGAGCAATTATAAAACCTCAAGCTGGCATGTCCTCAGGCATCATGGCTGTTGGAGAGCTGGAAAGAAAGGTGAGGACAAAGAAATGATGTGGTTAAACCAGAAAAGATACAGAAGGCTCTAAGGAAAACTCAAGTGAAAATTTGGTATAGGGGTTTTATGAAAAGCCAAAGAGAAATGAAGCAGGGCAAAAGGAGAATATGAGGCATTTAGGAAGGAGACATGGGCTGCCAGCCAGGAGTACACACAGAGGGTGACACAGAGATAATTGAGGCTGGTGGGGAAGGACCAGTCCAAAGGAGGGGGCAGGCAGAGTGGCAATTGCCTTCCAGGCTTCACCCTATGATCAGCCAGATGGGAAGTTTTAAATCTGTTTTAAAGTGGCCTTTTTGAACCTTAAGCAATCTCATGTTGAGTTTGATTACCATTTCCCTGATGGTGAAAAAGACACTAAAAAAATGTTTCATCCCTGGAAAAACCTCAGTGTTTAAATGACTCATGATTTTAGGACTCTGACTCATTAATTTTGTGTCAAGTTTTATGAGTTTTATTACAGAGCTCGTTTCCATTTTCCTGCTACTTTTGGCTCACTCAGACTCAATGTTTAATTCTTAGGCAGGTCTCTTCAGTTATTCATGTCAAAGGACCTCACTATACTCTCTACTACTATTTTTCTTTTTTTATTTTGCCTCAGGCTGATTTTTCACATTAAAAAATATAAATTTAAAAAGCTCCCCCTTAAGATTCAATTTGATCTTTACTGGTATTTTCCCTTCATTTTTCTCCTTAGCCAAACTACATTTTCCACTAACCACTACCTTTCAAGTATTTATTTTCATCCCCTTCCCCACTCTCTATCTATTGCTTCATGGAGGAATATCTCAGATACTGAATTTATCTCACTGCCATCTACCTCGGGAGTCAGTAACAAGTCTCATGACAGCTGTGAATATTCCTGAGAGCTTATAAATAATAGAATCACGAAATAGTTTGAGTTCCAAAGGACCTGGAAGTTCCTCTAGTCCAACCCCCTGAGTTGGGACATTTTCCACTTGACCAGGCTGCTTAGAGCCCTGCCACTGGTCTTTAACATCTCCAGGGATGGGGCATCCTTAACTTCTCTGGGCAACCTGTGCTAGTGCTTCACCACCCTCACAGTAAAGAATTTCTTCCTAATACCTAATCTAAATCTACCCTCTTTCAGTTTAAGAAATACTTTAGACCCTTTGTCCTATTGCAACAGGCCCTGCTGCAAAGTTTGTTCCCAGACTTCTTGCAGGCCCCTTTATGTTCTCAAAGGCTGCTATAAGGGTTCCCCAGGGCTTTCCCTTCTCCATGCTCAACAACCCCCACTCTCTCAGCTTTTCTCCATACCTAAGTGCTCCAGCCCACTGATCATTTTTCTGGCACTCCCCTGCAGGTCTCAGGAGAGTGGAGTAGATGGGGAAAAATCACTCCCTAATCCCAGCAGAAATGCAGTATCAGAAGACACCTCCTGTACTACTCCATTTATCTCTCAGCATCCCATATTAGCTTTCCCAATGCTTTGATCAGTTTTGTACCATATAGCTTATTGTGTAGAGCTTCCCTCAGAAGACAGACCAGTAAAACAATCAGTTGTTACTCACACAGAAGGATTTCACAGCTTCAGGAAAATCAGAAATTAATCATTCCATACTGCTTTTTAGGTAATTTCTGTGAAATGAGAAATCCAAACATATCAATAAGGCCTTTGGGGAAGGGGAAGGAAAAATACTTGCTCTTTCTAAATGCATTTGATAGCAAGTCTTTTTTTTCTTCCCTTTCCTCAAGGAACCTCAGGCTCTCCCTTCTTTCTGAGGGAAAGAAATTATACCTCAGCTGGAATTCACAGACCATCACATTTGAACATTTCCTTCAAGGTTAAGGCAAGTCTATTTCCCTTCCTTTTGGCTCAGGCTCTGAGGCTTTTATTCATACCCTTTCACATTTATCTGTCGTTACACACATGCCATTTCTTGAGATCCGGTCACCTACAAAAAATATAATTTATCATCAGTGTATATGTACTTCCTCTCTCAGCTTCTGATCCAAGTTCTCTCCTCAGGTGGTGGCGTAGCTGAAGCCATTGGGAAGTATCTGCTACACATTCCCCCAGTTAAACGGCACCAAATCCATTCTTTGCTGTTGGAGTGAAATCTCCATGGTGACAACTGCACCGTCAAGCTGTGAGAGCTTTTCAGTGAAGAAGAGCATTTTATCATGAGATTCTCATTACAAGAGTGCCCTCTGTAAATGAAGAGGAGATGGTACTGTGGGGGTTTCTGCAAATGAAGAGATGTTACCACAGGGGTTCGAGCTGGCTGGAGCTGTTCTTTGCCAATTGGCCTGAGTGACTGCATTGCAGATTAATTCTTCTAATCATGTGTGTGTCCCAACAAATCAGATGAACACAGGACACCATCACAGTTAAAAACATATGAATTTTCATCCTCAAAAGCATCAGAAATAGCTTGTTCTCCTGCTGCCTGGCAGGAGCAGAAGGAAAGCACAAGCCAGCATCCCTGTGCCCTGGGGAGTCCTGCTTCACCTGCCTCACACACATCCTCCCCTCAGCTGCGTGTTTGTCACCGCTGGCTCAGGACTCACTGCTCTTCATTTTGCTTCCTCTGCCACCAATACAGAGGTTTCCCTCCCTTTCTGACTGCTGAAGATGTGGTATCAGTCTACTTCTAAAAAGTGTATATTCAACAACATCCATTCTGTGATATACACAACTCAGCCTGTATGATTTTTATCAGATTTGGCAAAAAAAACTGACAGAAGAATCACCTACTTGCTTCAGGTTAAGAGTGTACTCAGTAAAATATATATTTCTTGGTCAGTAAAGTATTTCACAAGGACAAGAAAACCTTTCCATGCTATTTATACACTAAACTTAATATACTGGTTTACTTTTCTGGATTGCACTAAATGATGGCACACCTAAAAAAACAGTCAACTCAAATTAGGTTTTTCAAATGTCCCATCACATTCCTGTTGAGAAGCATGTTCACTTTGTGACAAGCCCTTCTTAAACGCTTTTACCTTGATCCTTTGAAATTCAGATAAAGATAGTAGAAAGTTTGCAGAGTAACCACCATACTTTGTCTCAAAACATGTGAAACCTAAATAATTTCTCTGTTAGACTCAAACCAGTTTAGTAAACAAGCATCTTTGTTAGGGAAATTGAGGAAAGCAACAGACACCTCATGGGCTTATGTGTGACTGCAATACTGAGAAGCACAAGCATTCAGATTCATGAAAGGTTTCTCTACAGGAGCCACCATCATGGCCACTTGAGACTCCTCCTGTCAGGAACTGCTTCATGGCAGACAGGACGCTAGCCATGGGAATGTGACTTTTGCACTGGAGGAGATTGAATCCTGCTAGTCACCATAAAATCCCACAGCAACTGCACAACAGATCAGCATGCTTGTGATGGACAATTCAAACACCAGAACAAAGTTTGTACAGGAATAGGGAAGAAAAAAAAAATCCCCTCACACATTTAAAATCAATTTATGTTAAACAGAAGATGTTTTTTCAGAGCAATCAAACATTGATAGGACAGCTGATTTAACAGCAGAAGATGTAATTAATGGGCCAATGGAAAAATAGTTAAGACTTGATAGCAGAGTTCAACTAGATCTGGATTTTTTTTTCTGCTGCTGCATTCATGTATTGTCCTCTACCAGTTGCAATACAACACTACCATTTAGTGGTCAGACACACCAAGTGCGGACTCCAGCAGCCCACCTGGTTTTTTTGTCCAGACAGGTGGCAACTATTTGCAAACACTGTGTTCACATAACCCTAAGAAACAGGAAATTAATATTACTCTAATTTCTGATCACTAAGCAAAATAAAACCTCCCTGACCTCAGGTGCTTGAATAAGGCCTTGTTAGAGGTATTAAAATAGTTTTTTAGACTGAATTTCAGGATGTGTATGTACAAGGGAAACAATTTACCAACCTTGAAAAGCAGGGTTTTGCTAAAAAATATACCATGCCCCTGTGAGTTTTTATTTTATTATGATTGAATTCTACTTTTACTCAGAAAATAAAAACTAAGCACAAAATATGTTGTCCATGATTTAATAAGCAAGAAATCCTAGTATGGCTAATGTCCTCTTTGTCAAGATAGTGTTTACCTTTATTTATTCATCATTCAACCAGTTGTACTCCTGCAACTGAACTTGCACAAAAGCTGCTGGTTTCAGAGCAGTCTCTTAAACTATCATAAGCACTGGTCAGTGTGTTCTTCAAAAAGCAGTGACACTTGCAAGATCACTGGCTGAAGGAGGTCTTTGTATTAATTTCTTTCTTATAAAAGAAAACTCCACAATTTGAAGACCACATAGTAGAAAACCCAAACTGCTCTTCAATCACCAATTATGTTACAATTGAAAATGTTATTTTTTACCTCACTTGGAATAACACTACTTTCTAGAATACCACTGCAGATATTTGAAAAAAATAAATTCCACAGCTTTGTTCTGTTTGCTGTGAACAGCAGAGCACTGGGATACTTTCTCATGTCTGTGTTCCAAGTTTTTCAAATATGCAAGAACAACCAATTATGAATTTTCATTGTCCACATTTCATGACAAATTTTCACTAATGATCCTTCTAGTTGCTTAGAGCAGCTAAATGAGGAGGCAGAGACCAGCTAGGTGAAACAAATTCACCTAGAAAGAAAAATGCAGTCAGGTGCCAATTTCTGAAAATTATAATTACAGTTTTGGAGATATGAAGAAAATATCTTTGTAAAGTACAGACAAAAATATTTTTCAGGGCAAGCTTCAAGTGCTAGGTGAAATGAATAATTTTGCCCAGTCATGTTCACTGTGTTGAGTAAATGCATTATATTGGCCCATTACCTGAAACAGGAATTAGGGGGCCTGCTACTTCTAAAGTAGTTTTATTGCCTTTCATCCATAAATCTCAAAAATATGGTGCACACAATCAATGTCTCTCAAAAACCGCTTTTTTCAAAATATCTACACACCAGTAAAGCCTTCTGATTGCAACTTCTCCCTGAAATCAATACAATTTTCCAACAAAAGACACTCTCACCATTTTACCTGAAAGTGTACAACACTCTTATTTCCATTTTCAAGTAAGAGATCTATCAAACTCATGCTATAAAGCAAGTATCCTTGAATTAACTGTTAGAGCACAAGCATTTGATTAATTTTTTCACCTGCATCCACTATGTATTTTTCTAAAGGTCTGCTTATTTTTGTGAAGTTCTGCTCAGCAGGAGGTTGTAAGCTGGGTCTTGCTCTGCTTGGCTGGCCAGATGCTGCTCTCTACCTTCCCAGCGGGGAACTGTGGGAGCAAGCTGCAATCATTTCTTGAGACACTGGGAGATCACACAGCCTTCCCTTGGAGACTGGAGAAAACACAGCTTCTCTGGGAATTGGTTCAAATAAAATTTACTGGCTGTCTGGACCCAAATCCAGATGGAAAGCTTTGATTGGTAATTTCGATTCAGGTACTGCAATCCCTCTATTACAGAAATGATATTATATATATATCACTGACTGATACATTAAAAGCTCAAAGATATAATCTACATGCCATTACGAAAGCATCCAATTTAAAGACCACCATGACATTAGGTGACATTCCCAACAGGAGCAGTTTCTTGAAAGACCTCTAAAAACAAGATTTCCTTTTGTCTTTCAATTCAGAGCCACCTGCCTCAGCACAGCTTTGTCAAATGTGGGAACATTTCTGGCTTTCTTGCTCTTGTGAGAGAGTGTGCACTACAGAAGCAGGTTGAAGCATGAAATTTGTAAGAGTTAATATCTGAATTGAACCCATCACACCTTGTGCCTGCAGCAGAAACAGATTACAATCACCAATTTCAAGTAGCAGATGGACGGTGCAAAAAATATAAAGCTACCCAAATGCATTTAGAGATGGGAGAGTTATTTTCCCTTCTTTGAAAGCATTTTAATTCCAAAATCCCAGTGCATCACCTTAATATCCATGACACAATGTTCTCATGTTAGCTTACTGACTAATGGTGGACTCTGGTGATAATGCCATAAACTCCATTTCTTTCAGGCATAATCATTAATAAAATGCATGCAGGACAGCACTCCATCATGAACTGTCTGGAACGTAACTGAGATGTGTAATGGCTTTTGGCTGCACACACACACTAACTTGAGGCTCAGCATGCAACACTGAAAAAAAAGTGACATGATTGAATTCTGAAAAAAAAGGAAGAAAGGGAAAACAGATGTCAAGGTTTCAACAAGTCACTGAACACTGCAGCTGGAACCAGTACAAAAACAACACAAGTATGCTGATAATGTAGCATTTCATGTAATGATAAGGGCAATAAAATAGCACAAAATGCAAAAGCTCAAACGGTTAAACACCTTCCTCAAATTCCAGAGGGCTGGTTGGGCTGAACAATAATAGTAATCCTTTCAATAACCAGATCAAATTATTCAACCATTAAAAAGTGAAAATTGAGAGATTCCCTTTCTTATAAGTGCAGAATATGGACAATTAATCTAAAATCCAATCCAAACAGACATTCAGACTCACGGTATCTCATTACCATCACTCTTGAAACTATTTGGCAATAGTTTCCATTATTACAACAGATGTTAACAAGATGGATAGAGACCATGTTAAATAAACATTAATATTAATATATAAGCGTCTATGCAACAAAGCCACTGTTCAAATTATTTATATCCCCAAGAGCATTTCTTGGGAAATTAATCATGGAATTTTTCTTGCTGTATTTATTAAAAATTCAAGATATTTCCACTGACAAAGACTGCATCATTCAGGAAAAAACACTAAGTAATGTAAACACGGTCTACATGTGTAATCTGGACTCTGGTGGAGTGATTCTTGAAATTGCCATTCTCCCTGGGCTTTGGCTCCTTAGGACAGAACAACAAAGGTGGGAAATGTGCAGAGAGAGAATCCAACCTACAGAGATTTACAACGTGAAAGAGTTCAAAAGCTTAAGGATGAAGAAAGAGCAGACCCAGGCAATAATCCCAAAATCCTGGAATTTTAAGTCCAGCTCTGTGATTAGACACCTTGGTCAGAACACTGTCTCCACATCACAGGCAGACTGGTCACAATTGTTGAGATTTCTCAGGCATGCTGAACATGGAGATTGCTTTCTCATGTAAGACTTTCTTACTGGAACACACCTTGTTGCTTCTGAGTCTTTCAGTACAGCAAGCCCTGGGACATTACGAAATCTAGCGAGCAAAAAATAAGCACAGTTTATAAATCCATGAATATGACACAAACCATCAGGATTAGAGCTGATAAAAAAGAAAGCAAGCAAAAACCTCAAGACTCAGGATATTCCAAAATCCTTGGAAAAAGGATTTTTAAAGTACTGATAAACACAGAGTCACAAGTGACTTCTGAAAGATCTGAGAATTAAAAAGAAATCTGCTAAGATGTACCTACACAAAAAGATGTAATCAGTGTAAGTTTCAGATAAATTCCCGCCAGCAAAACATACAATAAATTAGTGTTATAATGAGAGTTGAAGAGGAGCTTTCTCAAGCACATCTGAAAGTTCCAGCATGATGGCATTGAAAAGAATTCCTTCAAAATCCCTTCTATTTTGCTAAAAAACCTTTTTTTTAGCATTTAAGCTATAAACTGTGAATGGAGGTACTTTAACGGAGAATCAATATCCAGAGCCACTAATTTTAAGATTAAAATTATTACAATATACTAGTAGTATGTCTTCAGAAATACTTGTTCCCTAAGAAAATGTAAATTATTTTTTTGCTGCCATATAACTCTTCCACATTCATCACTAACCTGACTCCTGTGTATTTATAGATCGCACAAGCCAAAAGCATTGCATTCATGCTTAATTTCATCTGTGCACCCTTAGGTTGACTTATTTTAAGCTGTAGCATAGCTTAGGGAAAGCATGTGGAGATGTAGTAAATACCAAAGGAATTTGATTATTTTTGACATAATAAGATATATCAAACTGACACCCTGATGCAGATGCACATCTCTGCTAGCAGTGCAGCATCGCTCATATGCAAAAGCCATACCAAAAATACCTGCCAGATGTGTTTGGAAATGTTATGTTATTTAACAAACATTTGAAGAGTTGACTCAAACCCAAAATGAAATCAAAAAGATGAAGCAATCTATGCTCAGGCAGTGCAGCCCCAAATAACTTGCTGAACTGGAGGTCCAGAAGCCTAGCAAGCTTTTCATCTCTTAGGTTGTTCCTTACAAAACTTCATAATATTTTGAATTGTATCCCCTGTGTTCTGATCTACTACCTATAATTAATAGCTTTCAGCTACAAATCCTTTACTTCTGAGAGCCTACATCTTGTAGGGAATGATGTGACAAAGCAACATGAAAGAAATCACATTACAAAATGTGGGCAAATTTAGTGCATTTGCAACTCGGAAGGCTTCTAGGCACAGATAAGTTCAAAAGAAAAATACAATAACAGAAAACAGCACCATGTTGGGAGAGGAAATTTGCACCAGAAGCAATTTCACCTATGATAACACCTTGCTATGTCTCTGAATTTCCTTTTCACTTACTGATGCTTTTCTGCAGCACAAAGGGGCAGATCCCCAAGACAGCCAATCTCCACACAGCACCAAACTTCATTTTTTGCATCCAGAACAACTCAGGAAATGAAATTCTGTCCATATACCTGTCTCTACAGACCCCATGTCTATCAATATAAAGATCCCAGGATCAATTTGTAGCTGCCAGCATAATGAAACAGAAAATGTCTGACCTATGAGGAAAAAAAAGAAGATGAAGGTTTGTCCAAACAGTTTATCTCTTCTAATTTTAGGTATATCTGTGAAATGTCATAGCCTGAAGCTCTCTCCTGTGCTTGCATATGGGTTTGGTGGTGGTGGTTTGGAGACTTCTTGGCTTTTTTGTTAACTGAGATATTGAAAGAAATAGGTTGTCAGCCCAGAAGCAAAGCAGAGGAAAAGGCATCTTAACCACCTGAGAACAAAGATAGAGCTGTGGATATGCTAATTGTTAAAGCTGTGTCATTTGTGCAACACTAAAAAAAAAGTAATTACCAAGTGAGGCAAAAGCAGAAAGAAGGAACTGAATACACAGCCCACACAGTCACAGATGGTGACACACTCTGATGGGGATGGAAGCAATTATGAGCCAGTCTTAGTCCTAGGACTATTCAAGGAGTCCTTGAATGATATTCACAAACATTAGGCACGTGACAGGGGATAAGCACTCTCATATTAATGGCAAGGCTCCAAATACTCCAACTGGTTTCATTAGTTAGGAGGTGCTGTTAACTCCTTTCAGCAAGTGCAGGTAGTGCTTAAAAAAAATGAGAGGATTTTCTTTCTTAAAAGATAGTGCAGTAATAACTTGATATTGGAATCCAAATTTTAAGTATTTTTATTGCTTAAAGGAAAACTTGAAAAGGGGGAATGTGAACACAGAAAAATAGCTTCCACTACCATGCTTGCAGAGTGCTGCCACCTGCAAAACTGTTCAAGGGCTCTGGGCATAGCCACCCTTCCAATGCAAGTTAGGCAACAACGTATATGAGAAACATTTGGTTTATGTTTGCTATAAAATTACAATTTCCTAGCAAATTTGTAACAGGCAACAGATTCACTTGGCCAAAAATATCTCAAGCATACATTTTCCCAATCATTTAAAACAAAGGTAATTCTGCAAGCCCCCAAGATGCTTCCTTCCACCCCTTTGCATTTTTTCTAGAGGTACTTCCTTTGCCTTTTGTTCAAGCCTTTAGTATCACCCTTCTTTGCTGAAGCCAAAATGCTGTGGTCATGCTTTTCCTTCTTATAAGAAAAATGAACCTGAAAGCATACAAAATGCCTACTGCCTACTTCAGAGCAGTAATCTGGTGCAGAAATAACCCACAAGGACCCAGAATAAGCTCTCAGTAGGAGCCAGTGATTTTAGAACCACCACGGATGGATCTGTATAAGGCCACAGTTAGGATCCAGAAAGATGCATATAGGTCTTTTTACTTGGCAATGTATGATTTGTGCATATCCCTTTTAAATAAAGATATAATAAATCATATTTCTTTTTACCTGCCATTGCACACAGAGGGAATGTATTCAGAAAAGTTAAATTCATTAATACTCTCTTTCTGAATGGAAAGAGATTTCAGAAAAGGCGGTTCTGAGGAAGAGTACACCTTTAAGTGTTTTGAATAATTTTCAAGAGGTGTCTCACTGCTGGCAGACATAATAGCTTACAATGTCAATAAAAGTCTCTAGGTAACCTTTGCAAATACATTTACTCAGCATCCCTAATTGTGTTAAGACTTCCTAAACCTGTGAATCAGCGTGGAAGAGTGACAAAACAGAGACACAACACCAGAAGAGAGCACTAATAGAGATTCGTAAGACATAGCCAAAGATCCTCCAGAGTATATTAGAACTTGTTTCTGCAAACAGAAACTTGATCGAGTAATGTATTAATTCCTTTAAAGTGACCAGAAGTTAAAGGTAAAATAGTCATGTGGGGAAAAGCCACCCACACTTGAGTGGCACAATGACTCAAATAAGGGTTCACAGGAGAACGGAAGGATCCGAGTCACTATCTGGGGCATCTTCTAAAATGTTTCCTGTGCAAAGATTACTGTCTACCTTGCTGAATTCATCAGTGGCCACTTGAGAATGAATCCATTCCACTAATGGCAGGCAGCAACCCTGCCTTGCCTCTGAACCAGCCGTGAATATTCAGAGAAATGAATACTGCCTCCAAACGAGGCTAAACACTTCCTGGTCCATCTGCAGCAGCTCCAGAGGTCTTCATTCAATATTAACTACCTCGAGCAGACCCCGAACTCTCAGCAAGGTGTGGTACCACCGTGCCTTGGGGTTAGTTTAGGTGACGCTAGAGAGGTGACGCTGGAGCGCGGATTGGAAGGCAGAGGCGCTGTCGCAGCCGGAGGGAGGAGAGCAGATGGGCGCCGCTCGGGAGGCAGCAGCGCAGCTCGCACACACGGGGGAGCTCCGGCCCCGCGGCTCCCCCGCCCCGCCCCGCCCCGGCTCCACCGCCCCGCCCCGGCTCCGGCTCCACCGCCCCGCCCCGGCTCCGGCTCCACCGCCCCGCCCCGGCTCCGGCTCCACCGCCCCGCCCCGGCTCCGGCTCCACCGCCCCGCCCCGGCTCCGGCTCCACCGCCCCGCCCCGGCTCCGGCTCCACCGCCCCGCCCCGGCTCCGGCTCCACCGCCCCGCCCCGGCTCCGGCTCCACCGCCCCGCCCCGGCTCCGGCTCCACCGCCCCGCCCCGGCTCCGGCTCCACCGCCCCGCCCCGGCTCCGGCTCCACCGCCCCGCCCCGGCTCCGGCTCCACCGCCCCGGCTCCGCTGCTGTCGGGGCTTCGCGCTCCCGGCACGGAGACTGGCGGCGTCACACCCGCCATCCTCACATCCAGACAGGCTTACGGGGCAAACAGAGAATAAAAGGAGACATAACGGGGAAATAAGGATCATGATGAACTATCCCACAGTCTCAGTGACGCCGTCTTTGCTGAACTCCAAAACTGGTGACTTTCAGTTTTTTAAGAGTGAGAAATCCAAGAGAAGGCTTTTCTGCCTTTCTGACACTTCAGGTGCATGAACTTAGCTTTTCTTAAAGCTACACTTGCCTATGGGCAATCACCCGAGCTTTTAATTTTTTATTTTTTTTTCCCCACTCATAGCATGAATTTATTCTTCACACTTTCTCACATTTTTTTCTGAACATCAGGAAAAATATTTTAATGTGAGAGTGACTGAGCACTAGCACAGGGAGGAGTTAGAGTCTCCAGCCTCAGACACTAAAAAGCCATCTGGACACTAAAAAGTCCTGGGCAGCCTGCTCTGGGTGACCCTGCCTGAGCAAGGAGGTTGGTCCAGATGGCCTCCAGAAGTCTCTTCCAGCCTCAACAATTCTGTGATTCTGTGGTGGTTTTTTTTTTTTTTTTTTCCTGTCATCACCCTCCCACTCTTACTCTTTTTCCCATTAATATCCGCTGCCTCAATTGCCTTACTCCCACCTTGATGTCTCACTCCTTACTCTTCATCTATTTTTTTGCTCTCAGATAGTGGAAGAATATTCTGCCCTTAAGAAGTAATTGGGGAGAGCACATGTTTGACAATTAGAGCAAACAATCAGGTCCTACTGAAGCACCTTCCTTCTCCATAGTAACATGGGACAAGAGGCACTACAGGAGAACTTCATCACCATGGCCAGAGGACATCAGCTCAAGTGTACACACAATCAGACATACTTTGTGTAATGAGTAAATTGCACCATTTTTGTCAAAGTAAGTATGATTCCCTCTGTCACAAGGGCTGCTTACATGCTGGAATTAAATGTATGCCTCATTTTTGGGACAGCTGTTTACATTGTAACTATACTACAAAAACAAGTTGAATTCTTTTATTTTCTTAAAATCCTGATTTTTAAAACTAATTCTAAAGGGTGATAAAGAGGCCTTACATAGGTTTCGAAGCCAAAACCGTAACAGGAATCTAAGAACATGCTTCAAAATAGCTCATTCCCTTAAAAAGAAAACAAAACCAAAAACAACCCCAGTGAAAGTCCCTTTCATATACAAAACTGGAACAGAAGTAAATAACTGAAAAGATTATGTGTCCACAATTTACCAGAAACAAGTCTCACCTCCACCAATCCCTCTCAGTTTCGTCCTGTGAACAAATTCATCAGCAACTTTACTTGGACATCAAATTACAAAGCCACCTGTCTTGACTATCTGTCCCAGAGGCCAAACTATTCCTGAGGGAAGGGCAAAACTATGCATGCACCTGAGGAAGAGGAGTAACTATTTCATCTAGCTGGGGAAACTTCAGCCAAACTCTGGAGGGAAGAAAAGGCTGTTTTCCCTTCTGCATCACCTGCCCCAGCAAGGGCATGAGGCATTCCTAGGGGAGAGCATCATCAGCTCAGGAAAGCTCTTCCCTGATTCAAAACACACTGAACACTTCCCTGATTCAAAACACACTGAACACTTCCCTGATTCAAAACACACAACTGAAACACACCATAAACAAACAAAAATAAAAAAAAATTGAGTCCACTGTTTACATCCATAAAACTAAAAATTCAAACCTGTTGTGAAATGAAACATAAAACAGTGTTTCAGGATTGCACTACTGTGACTACTTAAATGGGAAAAGAATAATTTATCTGAGAGAAGAAAGAGTGAACCCAGTCCTGAGGAACGACACCTACTATACCTTTAGGGCTTTTCCACAAGTCCCCTACTTCTCGCTAAGAGATTTAACCCAGGCTCTGTTTTAAGAAATTTTGATGTGGCTCACAGAAAATTCTTCTGCTAAGAAGCACTACTGGTTAAATTCAGTTAAGTTTATAGCTGTCATGTTTATGCAGGGAGCATAAATTGCTGCATGTTGAATACAGGGAGACACACAACTCTGTAGCTTTGGAATTTCCTGAGAGTGCATGGACCACAACAGGTGACAATGGGAGAGATTTCCCAGGATATTCATGTTTTTTGTTCCTTATTCTACTGATATTTTTCAGCATTTCAAAACACAGCAAAATCCATATCCTTCAAGGTGAAAGATTTATCTATTCTTAAAAAAATATATTCCATTTCAAAAATAATGCCATAGTCCTGCATAATCCTATCTTTTGTTTGCTAAGTCTGCTTCCCAGAAAAAGCCTTGCATTCCAACAATTGCTTACTTCTTGTTACAGTCTTAGCTGCAGTGTCTTGATAAATAGATGTTTCCATGGAGATGACAAATGAATATCATCCATGTTGCAATGAGATTCTGATTTCATCTTGAACCATTAGCTTTCAAACCACAGCTTATTCATTATTCATTTGCAGTAAGGAAATGGCTGAAGCCCAGTGCATTACAGCAGATTAAAATCTGTGCATGCAGTCTAGAAGAAAGTGCATTTGTCACCATATAAAATGAACAAAACTCCCTGGGATTAAAATAATGATCCCAGAAGCTGTCCTAAAGGTCTAGAAAGATTTTCCCCTCAGTTAATAGGATGCCTACATAAACTATGGAAATTGAGACACATTTTAACTATTAAGGCAGGCAAGGGACTTTCAGGAGGAAAAAAACCCAGCAGATGACATTCAACTGTTTTTCAAATTGTTAAAATTACACTAAATGCTTTTCAGAAACAGGCTTAAAACATAAATTATCAAAACTTATTAGCTTAGTAGGACATCTAAATTTTGTGCACTTTTTGACTGTTCTTGTGTATGAAACCAGTATCTGCATTCCATTCAGAAAATGCCTTTCTTTATGACTGGCTGACAGATGACTGGAGATCTTTGGCAGATCTGAGGGAGCCTAAGATGGAGAAGAAAATATTTTCAGTTTTTTCATAACTAAAAACTTACACAGTGGCTTCAGCTATTTTTAAAAAGGACCTTAAAGCTCATGAAAGCTTTCCACTCAGCAGGAATGTCTACTTTTGTCTGTTCAACTTAAGAGAAATATTTGATCTTCTATTTTTAATAAATTAAAGGCAATAGAGTAATAAGATGACCAATTAAAATAATATAAAATATCAATGCCCTCCATTAAAGCACTTTTTCAGTCGTATGTCCTGGGCTAGAAGGAAGAAAAAAGTCAGTGCACTGTTATTGCTACAAGTAGCACACACTAAAAGTAATCTTGTCTTCTGCACTTCTGCATATAAGGGCTTCAAATTTATGGTAATTTGAAGAATATGAAATAGTCTTTCTTAAATGCTGGCCTAAGACTGGCCTGCTTGGAAGGAAGGAGTCTGACCAATGCTTGAAAGACACAGCAGACAGATGCACTGCAGTGTCACCTAATATTTACCTGCTGCTGTTGTCATTGCTTGTAACAGCATTCAAATTCACTGTAATTGAGGTAGACAGGAAATTTTTTGGCTGATTTTGAGGTGAGAGCTGTCTATATGCATATTACCTGAAGGACATTTTGCCTGGAGGAAAGTTCTCTTGCATCTGATCCAGGGGAAAAAACAAGACATACAAAAGTGGGACGTCCTTCACACTTGCCCTGGTTAACAACATCCATGCTCCTGCTGTCTGAGCACTGGAGTTGTCCTGGGAAAAGCATGTCAATTAGAGTAAGTTATAACCAATTATGGGTCTCTTCATCTGAATTATTGTCCATTAAGAACTGACCTGAGTTTACAGAACACATTTCATTCCCATAGTAGGCTTAATACCAGTGTGACAGGAGGTCTAAGGGTAACAAGAAATGATGAACTAGGATTACTTTGACATGTAGGAAGGGGACAGTGAGCAGCAGCTCATTTTTCCCCACTAACATGACATGCCATTTTCATACTACTGCTAACCCACCTAGCTCCTCAGATTACCATGAAACTGCAAAAACCACACACTCCACTGCACAAGCAGCCATCTCCATAATGTCTCTTCCTATCTCACAGATGAGGCTTTATCCAAGCATAGCATAGGGATGAGATGAAGCAAGCAATAAAGGCCAAACCTTATTCACATCAGGAAATATGCAGACAGTCTAGACAAAGTGCTAAGCTCTTCCTGTGCAGGTTGTCTCATGTGGAGTAGGACGTCTACTAAGCGACCTTTTCTGCAGAAATGAGCTTGCCAGGGTCAGTTTTGTTGCTGCAGAGGGGGGAAAGAGTTAATCACTACCCAGCCTTTGCAAACCTTTGAGGATTTGATCCACCACATTTAATTTGGACAGTGTTTCTACTCTGAACTCAAAGTAGAAGTTGCAATTGAATTTGTCCATTATTGTAATTCACAGTAGTAAATGTCTGGAGCTGCCTAAGGTTTGAAGTGAGACATTTGGGACACTGGCTGTCATAAAATGGATTTGTGTCTCAGACTGAACTCTTTTCTTATTTGGCAGGAAATGCTCTCTCTTCATCATGCTCTTCATTGGCTTCTGATCACAGCTTCATAATAACCATGACAGCGTGTTTTCACTCACAAGCACAAATCGTAACTTGTAAAGGAAATAAAAGCAACAGGCAGATAGACAAAGCCATGGAAACCTTTCAGCACAGCACAGTGAGGATTCCAGCATCGAGCTAGATGACCAACAGAGTGAAACACATGCACTTTTCCTTTGAGAAGAAAAACAAGAAACCCCAGGATGAAACAAGGTGCTTCACATACAATGTCTTGCCGTATTCTTTTTTGTAACTTCCTAAGTTAAACACACAAAAGACCTAAACTTTTGGTGATATTTACTGGAGCCAAAATGACTGCTGTGAACTCACCATAGAGTACACTGGATCTTCTGAAGGACAGTGTGATGTTAAGTGTAATGCTTGCAAATACTTGTTTAACCTATAACGTCTCTCTGCTTGCTCTCTCCCACATTTCTATAAACCTGTCACTGTGTGTATCACCTGCTACAGTGTTAACCTTCCCCAACTGGATATGGAGATGCAGCTCTGCAGGTAGGCAGCACAAGACACTCTGAATCCACTAAGAAGACAGCATACGTGGTCCTTCAGCAGAGGAGTCACTGCAGCCACCTACTTCACCTGGTGCAGAAGGAACCTTTGCTGTCCAACAGCTTCCACTGGTATTATTTTCAATTAGGTGCTGTCATGCCCAATACACTGGACCTTTTGAAATCTGCAGCTTTCAGTTCATTTAACAAACATAATCCTATATTTACTACTGTTTAAAATATCTTAGAGCATTAAAAACCTCAGAAATTTAGCCAGTGTCCATGGGAAAACAAGAACACATACAGTTATATAAGTGATCACTTCTAAGGTGACAGTAAAGTTTAAAAATCACATCCCTTGAAGTCCATAACAAGAAATTGAGATTCAGGAAGGGCTAATTAGCAGCCATAACAGACTA
>VZTT01043463.1:167277-181151 GCA_013400855.1 Buphagus erythrorhynchus | reverse complement strand
GGGAGCGGCCCCGGGGGGAGCGGCCCCGGGGGGAGCGGCCCGGGGGGAGCGGCCCGAGGGGAGCGGCCCCGGGGGGAGCGGCCCGAGCGCCGGCCCTGCCCATCCCCCGAGTCACTCACTGCTCACGGAGAGCTCCGCTCGAAAGACAAACCCTCCCTCTACAGCGGCTGCTCCCTAACAATAGCTTTTGCACCTATTTTTACAAGTGTTTAAGGATTTTCAGTAAGAAAAAGATTTTAAAATTACTTAAATTGACATAATTCCTTTCACACACACAAGTAAGATTTTATTCACTATATTTGTCCCTGGTTTTATTTATTTATTATCACTAAAAGACTCAGGAAAAATAAACAGAAAGGTAAATCTACTCCTACTGGATAGGAGTTAGTTAGAAAACACATAGAAACTGGAAGCTGTGGATTAAACAGTAAAGCTACAGCATTACTCCAGGAGGAGCTGCTCACTAGGGTCAGTAAAGGTGGTGCATTTAAAAATAAAATCCCGCCAGGAAAACTCCAGGTAGCTATAGCTGCTGTTCAGTGGTTTTTCCTTACAGCACCAGGTGCTAATTGGTAAGACACAAGTAGTATTCTTTGACTTGATTTTATACAGTACAAGAATTCCTAAGTTTCCTAGAAATATTGAAGGAAGGACTAAAAGAAATTTATAAACATAAAGGCACCTGTAAGTACACAAAACAAGCTAGTTCACCTTGTATTCATCCTTTTTCATTGCACTCTCACACTTCCAAGCCCCAAAGAAACAAATAGAGCCATAAGAATAATATTTTTAATTAATATTAATACAGAAAGAGCACATAATACATTCCTTTCCAGCAGCAGCTCATTCAGCCCTACCATTGGAAAAAAAATAAATTAAGGCTAGTTGAGGGCAACCTGATCCAATGGTTTGTTTCCCTTATGCCTTGTTGGAGACAGCCTGGTAAGCTTAAGAGACTATTTGTGCACAAAACATGGGATGTTTATTTAGCAAAACATCAAGAACAGATAAAAACATGCTTTGTTACAGTGGTAAAAATACACAGAGCTTTCAAGCTGCTTTTTACACCAGCTCAGTTGGGAAACCACACCAGTCTGGTGTGCAGCACAGAGGTGCCCTGGTATTGTATGGAACAGGCAATTGTCAGGGATCATGGTGACCACGCTCAGCTACTCAGTGGAGTATAAAGTGCACGAGAAAAATAAGTGCATTGAAATGAACCATTTATGATCAAAAGCAATTCTTGTTACACACAGTACTTGCTTAAAATGGGAATATCTCACAGGCTGTTCAGTACAACACAGTACTACAATTTTCAAGAGCACAGAATCAGTATCACATATTAGAAAGACTTTTACTGAACATAGATATTTTTGTATTTTTTCCTCCAATTATCTCCCCGCCCAACAAGCCTTCTGATATAACTTATGGTGGGTTTGGTTGGGGTTTTCTTGAAGGATTTTGTCTGCTTGAGTAAATCTGTAAGGCATCACCTTTAGCTAATACCTCCTCTTTACCCTCTATGTTCACAATAAGCAAGGATTTAGTGGCACAGTGATTTGTTCCATTTTGAACTCCTAGTTCTAAAAATGTTTAGCAGAGCAGGCATGTTGCATGGGGCGAAGGTTTCTTCCTGAATTACAAAAGTTTATATCCTACAAAACTTTACCTTTTTACAGGCTGTCAGGAACCATGCTGCCAGTGTATTTTCCTACTCATAGGTTAAGGCCATTGCCAGCAGTACTTATGAACCAAACCATGAAGAATGATCTAACTGCTATTAATCTGGGGGGACATTCGCCATGTAAAAAAAAAGAGAGAAAAGAATTGGAGGTTTCCAAATGCATTAAACATAAATGTTGGGTGCTTAGTCACTGGAATCTTTGGGCATTACAGTTAACAGCAGTAGATGTTTAGAATGCAAGCTTTAAAATAGCTTATTCAAGTCCCCTACAAATATATGCTGAAGGCTAAAAACACCCCAGAAAACCCCACCTCTTTACCCTTGCATATAAGCTATTTTACAAGTTTCCTTTCACAGTGAAATCACTTTTCTGTCTGTATACTCGTTTCTGAGAAAGGAAATAAAATTGGGGTTATTTCTGTAACATTTCATTTACATTGCCAGATCACTTCCAATGCAGTGCAGTACAGCACACAGCAATACATTTTAGATTAAAAAAAGACTCCTTGATTGCCAAAACTAATTTTTTTTGCATGCTATAGAAGACATCTCTGCCCTCTTAAGTGGTAAACAACAAACTAACCATGTAATCATACAGTGCTTGCAAAACTATTTACCATTTTCCAATAACCTATAGTACAAAAGGCAGGCTGTAAAGCACTGCCTGCCTTTCCAAACACAGTATTTGTCACCAAGAAGTGTGCACAGTAAAGAACATTCCCTACGTGTCCCCCAGGAAGAGTCCACACTTCTTTCCCTTTTCCATTGAAAGGCCAGAAGCTTGGAGGCAAGAACCCAAGTTCATTTACACCCATCTGTATTAATTCACTTCTGCTAATCGAATATGCATCCTGAAAAGCTGGATACTTTCCAGCTGTACAGAAGAGTGGATATTTTGCTACAAGATTATTCACCTAGGAAACTGTAATATGGCTGCCAATTCCAATTCTCTCCTCTGGCCACAGCAGGTCCAAGGCTGTTCTCCAAGCTCAGACAGGAAGAGGTAACTATATGTAATGAAGCTGTGGGGGTTGCAAAGATGACACCAGTGGACAACATGAAATTAATGCACTGGGAAATTAAAAAGTAAATCTAGGGCTAGGGAAGAGAAAGAATCCAGACATTCAGACTGGTCTCCTGGGTGCAGGTTTGTGCTTGGGCCTGTGTTTGCTCCTTGCTCAAAAGGGTCACTGCTTGGACCTCCTTCCAGGTTGGGACACAATGGGCCTGGTTACAGAATCCACCACTTAAAACCTCACTGAATTTTTTCAGGAGAGAAAGAGGTCAAGATCTCAGTATTGAAACAAAAGAGTTTTGCCAAGGAGCAGAGACTGGATAAATAAGGCAAGGGAACATGTAAGCCAGGAGACTCTTCCAGGCAAAAGCAGCGGTGACACCTCTAATAACCTTGTTGCTCTTGAGTGAAAGATTAGAGCACACTTCATGCAAAGGTTAATGGAACAGATCAACCCCCTCAGCACCCCCTGCTTCACACAGATTAGTCCTTCAAGCAGTTTTCAAACCTCTCTCTACTACCTCTCTATGGTAGAGTGTGTCTCAAAGAAAGACTCTAGGTTTTCCAAGAAAAACAAAGTAACCACACTTTCTACAATAAGGGATCAGTCTCCCTTGCCTTTAAAACAGTGGCTTTTTCAATGTGGCTTTTCCTCTGTTATATTTTGTTATCTCTTTCCTTCTATACACTTGATCCTAAAAAGGAAGTTTCCATATAAAACAGCTTAAGAGTTGAAAATGTACAGTTCAGATAGATGCAATCTGTATGACCAGATGTTAGTGTATATATAGAGTTGCATGTTTGCTAGTCAGTGTAGACAGAAGTAGCTAAAAGGCAACTAAAACAACAGTATTTCATTGCAAACAGGAACCAACAGACTTCAAAGTATAGTACTTTAACATAAAGTTTAGTACATTAACACAGGTTTTGCAGCTTTTCAAGTTAGTTTTCATCATTACTTGGTATACAGTAAAACTGTGATTTACCTTTATAGTTTCATCTTTCCAGGCAGAGATTTTTAATATTCTCTTTTTAATATTACTAATCCTGAAATGAAGAGTCAGATGTATAACATTCCCAGGCAGTAGCTTAATGTACTGTAGAAAAGTCAGTTTTGTTTACCAAGGACTAGAATTCACTTCAGTAACATTCCCTGAGGCAATCCATGATTTTATTGTTTTGTCCTAGAATCATTTGTGTACAGTTGCTGTTCTGTTCCAGACTGCTTTGTTTCTTTAAAAACATACACTTAGAAAAAGACATCTGTTAACTTTCATTGTTAATTTTATATTTTAGCAATTATACTTCTATAACATACCCTCTTCTTTTCCTCTCTTTTCCGTCCAAAAGTTGCAAGTTAACAACACAGCAAGTCTGTGTGCTTGATTTTTGCAAGACAGGGATTCAGATCTTTAAATGAATGTTAATTTTTGGAACTGAAAAGAATGTAATAGACAACAGAACATAATATGCAATGAGCGGTCTAAAATTTATCTTACTCAAAATGAAGTTATTCTCTCTTTGAGAAAGAATCTATGGTGCTAGAAAGATTAAGGGTGAGGAGACAGAGTGAGGGTAGAGAAACACATGAGAATCGTCATCCCCATCCACAGAAATGCACTGAGCTAGAACACTGTATCTTGACATTCCCAATGGAGTAAGGAGATTTCTCCTGATAGAATTTCACCTTTAACATTTCAAAAAAGCCTGTGTATCATCAATGCACTTAAAGCTTTTAAGTTTTAGTAACTTAACTTTGTTTATAAAACAAACACACACAAGCACACTTCCTAGAGTGCAAAATGCTTAAATACTTCAGTGACAGAACTCCATATGTAGTTTTTGGAACAATAAATTCTCTTGATGTCATAGTCAACTTCTTCCATTGCCAGCAACGGTTGCATTGAACTCCCCAAAACTGCAGCAAACCCAAGAATGGGTAACTCGGTCCTGTCTCTTCAGTTCTGCAGAGATCCTGGTTCACTTGTATAAACTCATCGTTGGACTTTGATACATGCACATGTAAGCATCACAAAGCAGTCTTCGTGCACAGCCTTGGATTTTCCTGGAATCCAGTGAGTGCAATTCTTCTAGAGACATCTTCAGGTATTCACCAACTTCTGGACATGGGGTAACTTGTGGAATGTTAAAGCCATTCTGACCTCCTTTTAAACCATAAGGAAAGAAGGAGAAACAGATTAGGAGAGTATCTACATATATTTGCTCTCCATAATGTACTTTTATTATGACGGCACCACCAGTTCTTGAAAACACCTTC
The DNA here is from genome assembly GCA_013400855.1 of Buphagus erythrorhynchus. NCBI lineage: Eukaryota > Metazoa > Chordata > Aves > Passeriformes > Sturnidae > Buphagus > Buphagus erythrorhynchus. The sequence goes on along the minus strand of VZTT01043463.1, from coordinate 176,174 downwards.
TAAAATACTTAAATATACCACACTGGATTGCTGCAGGGTGAGCTTCTCATACCTATGAGAAGTGTATTGTTCAAAAAATCACAATAAGAGCCAGAATATCCTGTAGTGTTTACCAGCAAACCACAGTCACACAAACACCACACAAAACCAGAGAGAACTTTGGGTTTTCATTAACACTAAAAATTCTGTGCAACTTTAGGAGAGTGACCTGAATACATAAACCACCCCACATGCACTGAATTTGTTAATAACATGACAACTGGTAATAGCTGATGAATTTACAAACCCCGTCTGTACCTGATTTGCAAGACTAAGGCATGGTTTGCTCCTGGCCATTTTCCACATAAAAATGAGCAAATTCAAACAACACAAGTATGGACATCCTGCTGTTCCCAGCAGAGATTTTTAGCTTATGAAGAAAAGCTGAAAAAAAATATTTGCAATACTAACCCCCCCACCCCACCTAAGATCAGCAGGGGATATTTCCAGCATCTTATGTGATCTAAATTCCTGAAATAAAGTGGCTCTTTACACACATCTGTCATACATATTTCAAGCACTCAGAAATGAAGCTTGATTGTCTCCTGGCTGTTATAAGAAAGTGACTTTACTTCTGCAGCAGTTTCATTTTTAACAGGAGGCAAGATTCTTCTCTCCCTGCCAAACTCACACTGTAACAGAGGGGTTCAAGAATACTTCATGGAAAAATTGTTACTATGAGTCTGACACTTCATCTATTACTGTTTTTCTTAGGCATCAGAATTGAGAGTCCTTTTTTAAACTGGATCTGTTTAAAAAACAGTATCTAAGAAAACATTTGTATTATTACAGGGTAACAATTTTCCACTGATAACTAAACAGATTCAAAGGAATAGCATAGATGTTGTAATGTGACTATTTCCTTTACTCTAAAGACAGATACCGTAAATAATTTAAGAAAAAGTAATAAAAATATTTGTATTCTAACTGATAATCACGTACATCAACTTAAATATAAACTGAAAATTTTAAATAACCAACTGCAGGAATGCACTAATTGTCTCTGCCAAATTTGCAAAGCATAGAAAAATGTATAAAAAGGGTCCTGCTAGGAAACTTCTGCAGGTACTTCTGTACCATCTAATTACTAAGGTATCCAACTGAAGTGAAATTCAGAGTATGAAAATCAGCAGCTGCCATGAAATCAATGTGTTAAGGTAAGGCTGAGTCAAGATCAGTATCCCAGCATTGAGTACATCAAGTTAAACGACACGAATATCCCCAAAACTTTAGGAAATAATCTCTGAAATCTAAACTACATATACAAAAATGTAAGAGAAAGTGAAGAGGGGAGATGAGAGGTTACCATCCCGATCTGCCATGCTGTCAAAGAAGAGCCAGGCCGAGTCGTCCCTGCCGTACTTGACAAAGGCCACGTAGTGGCTGGTCTCGATGCACAGCACTGCAAACAGCTCCATCTTCTGCGAGGGCATGCAGCCGTGCCGCCAGTCCCAGTCTGGCAGATCCTTGGGAAGTGACAACGGATTGAATTTATGACTCTGTCTCTTGGGATGAAGATGAACCTACAATTGAAGTGATATTTCAGAAAAGAAAAAACACCCCGTAAGATTATTTGTTTCAGTGGCAGACAAAGCTAAAAAGAACATTACTGCTGAACAGAAGATTAATGGTGTTAGAGAAGGAACTACAATAACAGCAGCTGACTAAATATTTCTTCTATTTTTTCCCCACCAGTGTAGTTCAATATTGCCCAGAAAATTCAAATCTAAGGTTAGAAGGGAGATCAGGTTTAATACAGCAGTTTTCAACTATGCTCAGATTTGAAAACAAGCCATGACTGACATCTTCATGCAATTGCCAAACAGAGAAATACAGCATTTCTGCAATGAATTTATCAACTCTGACAAGGTAGCATGAACATTTAAAACACATGGTTACTACTTCTCCACTGTTTCCAGTCTTGGATTTGGCAGTTGCCATGCTGATAAACACACTGGAGGAGTTCCTGATCTGTCACCAAAGGAGACACTTTCCTTAGTGGGTGGCAGCTACACTGGTGCTGGTGAAGAAGTCTCATTATGCTCATCTGCCTTTCTTCCAATGATCACAGCATTAACCATTTGCATTAAACTCATGTGAGCAGCAAAGACCAGCACTTACTTGTGTGTTGCACGTTTTGCAGAACTGCTTGATTTTGCCAGCAGAAATATCAGTGTCTTCATAACACTCCCTGCACTCGTACATGGCGAGCCCTCTGCAGATACGGCACTGCCTGGGAGCTGCAGTGGCAACAAAGGTATTAGTCTTCAGGTTGGGGAGGCTTTGTTTTTCAAGAAAAGAAATATGAAAATGAAGGAGAACTATTACTTTAAATGGAGAATGACACTACATTAAAAAAAAAGTTAAAATGAGATTGCTAATCAAAGAGAAATATACTACTCTATTTAACTTCTCTTTGTTGCAATGTGGATTAAGAGAAAAATATTTACACTGGTAAGTGGCAAAACAAGATGATAAAAATCAAGTGCATGAACAAGCAAAAACAGGCTTTTAAATCATGTCAGTGCTCTCTCATCATAGTGGTACAGCTAGCTTAGCCCCTACAGCTGTCAACACCAGAGAGAAAAAAAAAAAAAAAACCATAAGCTGATGGCCAAGACAGCGAGAGAAAAGGCTATGGCAGTTTCAGAGATTATCATTCTAATGAATTCTGGCAGCTTTATTAATTCTTATCTCAAATTTAAAACCAGGTATCCTTAGGATAATGCAATGAAAAATTCACTGGATGACCAATGTCAGAAACTTAGATCACAAAAAGAAGTGATATTATTATGACTAAAAAATGCCCAGCCACAATATACGGTGCACATCCTCATCTCAGGTCACCTTCTAGTCTGATGAACTAATGAATGGCTATATTAATGAACTGTTTTGCAGCTAATAACTTGATTTTAAAAACAGCCCTGAAATAAGTTCAGTTGTACAGGTACTCAAGACTTAAATAAACAAACAAAAACGTTGTATTCTATACATTCTTCTGAATTGGAGCTTCTAACTGACATGAGGGAAAAAAAGCCTTCTACCCAGTAAACATCCATTTCTCCTCAGCCTGAGCATCTCCCACTATCTTGGTAAATATCTAACAGAAAAAATCCCCAACAAACCCACCAGAAGTATCAGGAATACCTTCACCGTGTTAGTCACTCTCAGCAACTCTCTTTCATTATGCAATGCAATGTTATATACTTACTGTCTTCAAGTAAGTCTGTTATATTTAATTCCAAGGATGGAAAAATTTTATTGAACATTTTGAAGTCTTTTCCAAACCGGGGCATCTGGATAATCAGGCAAGAGGGTGCCTAGGTAAAATGCCAGAATATAATGTAATGAACTTGAGATAAATAATTATCTAACTTTGTAGACAATCTTCTAATGCTATAAATATATTCATGTTTTTTAAACTCACAGCCCACTGACAGAGGTATCTCAAAGTATTAGTCCTTAAAGCAACTCATTGGCAGCAGCTAACAAGTTTTCTTTTAGTAATTCTTTACCTAAATCACTTTGTTCTGTTCAGCCAAAGAATACATGTCATTAAGTGAACCTTCAAATGTTTTAGTTATGTATTCATCCTGGATCACTGACACAATATTCCCATTTCCAACATGTCTGCATGTTTTTACACCAAATCCTACTTCTGTCCCATTGCTGAATGGACAGTTATTTAGGTATGATCACTTCTAACAAGGCAACAGCTGTCACCAACCTCTGCAAACTTCAAGTTGCTGTTGATGAATGACCACTCTAGTAACTGCTGAATTGTCGGGACTCCAACTTTCTCATTTTTGTCCATAAAAATTTGATAGAAGTAACAATCTTGTACTTTCTGACCTGCTGATCTATAAACAGATTTAAAGAAAAAAAAACATAACAACAGATTCTGAACCTTTACTGTAATGATGACTCTATCTTACTAGGAAAATACCATCTACACGAAAATAGTCAACAAAACATTCTCTCTGCATTGAAATATTGTGCTTTAAAAAAATCCCAAACAAACCACAAAGCCTGACAAAACACAGCCCCCTGCCCCCAACAACAAAGTGCTAGGCAGTCAAATATTAAGTTTGAACTGATTATGGAAAAATTTAAAGAAACAAAATCAGTGTGAGTTTCAGAGCATGTTTTAAAAACATACGCCTATGCATGGCTGAACTACCAACTGAGAAATACTTCCTAAGCATCTGCATCAAAAACTCAAAGACAATAAAGCAGCTTTCACTGGAGAGACAATTAGGAATTTCAGTAATAAAATATCAAATGAAACAACAATAATTATCTTCAGTATGATGGGTTTAATGAAACATTTCCTCTAAATCAGGGCGATATTTACTCTGTTTCCTGCAGTGGAAGTCTCACACAGATGGCTAATGTTGCTAGACTTGCTCTATAGTTAGCAGAGAACTCTCCAAAAGGATAATCCAAATTCAAGGCTGTCCAGCTCTAATTATTAAGACTCCTTCCACATCTAGGCCAACTCTGAGGCAAATTACCACATAAACTGCCAACACAAGCCATAGGAAGTAGTCTGGAGAAATTTCTCCATCCTCACCAAAATAATAAAAAAAAAGGAAAAAGCTCTTTCCACTAAATACACACATCCCTACCACAAACCAATCATCCCCTTCAAAAAACAAGAACCACAAAACCAAAACACATTTTGTATGAATAGGGAGAGGGACACAGGATTAAGCTACCAATTTAAGTATGTTTTGAGGTCAAATGTTCAAAACATAGTCAAGTATCAAGTACCAATGTTTTCAGATAGTGTTTCTGTTAAATAAACATAACTGATATATTTGGGAGTAGATATTCAGATGAGCAATTCAACCTCCTTTGGAAGTACAAAAGAAAGGATATAAAAGACAGTGCTCAGGTTGAAGAAATGGTTTTTGCTACTATAGAGAAAAAACATACAGGGCTAACTAGCCTCTAACAGCAAAAGAAAACCATTAGGTAGGAGCTGTTTCATCTCAGCATCAAAAGTTCCTGGGAACTTTCATCAAATTTGCTATAAACTGTAACCTCCTTCCATCCCAGCCAACATTTAAGCCAATGTTGCTTTTTAGAGTATTCAGGTGTCAAGAGGATTCTAAAAGCATGATGCTCAGTGTTGCCACTACTAAGAAGAAAGAAGACTTCTGAATTGCCCTTGAGGAGCTCAGGTATGTGCACAGTACACACAAACTCTGCTGCTAAAAGCTGAATGGTGGAACATAAGTTTTGTTCTGTGAATGGCACAGACACAACAAAACCACTGAAGGCCAAATAAATAAGATTCACCTTATTTTCAACAGTGGCTCAACTCTTAGAATATGGTGAAATAAAATATTCAAAAATTCTTCTGGATCTGGAGGGAGGAGAGAAAAAGGTTTTGTTAGCATGCAAAACCAAACACATTATTCAAGACTCATTGTAAGTGAAGGTTTTCAAAATTTTCATTTAAAAAAAGTAAGTTACTTTTTACAGCTTTATTACCAAAATAAGATTATGACAAACCATGAATATTTTCATGACAAACCTTTATTTATTCTTTCAGTGTTAAATGGGCCTTATAAAAGGTACAGGCTCAACAGGGTAACAAAGCTTTCTAGTAAAGTTAAAAAAGATGCTCTGCATTTCAGAGAAATCATTTGGCACCACACAACTTTTCCAGGAGAAATATTTAATATTTATAAAATATTGAAATATTTTGAAGTATTTGAAATATTTAATACTGCAGTATTCACTGCAGTTAGTGGCAGAGAGAGAAATACACCAGTTTGGTGGTGTATTTCTCTCTCTGCCACTAACTGCAGTAAATACTGGTTCCAGCATTCAGTATTTACAAAGAAAGTGGTATTCTCTTGAATAAAAGCAAAACAGTTACATAATACAATGCTAATTAATCAATATATGCAGCAGAAGATCAAAAAGTTGGGAACTGATTTTTCTAATATGATTTGAACATTTTATTTCTGAAAATACTACATAACCATTGTAACAATCAAATGTTGTAGTGCAAAAGTTTATTCCTCAGGGATCAAAGTGACAATGTGAAAGAAGCAGACCATCCCAGCCTTATACACGTCTTCTCCANCATCCCAGCCTTATCACAGTCTTCTCCACTAACTGCTAGAAGGGAGTTCCAGGGGGACAGGAAGGCACTAAAAGAAATCCAGGCAGTGGAAGACTGCAGAAATTGTTCAGCTAGGGCTCCTCACATCCCCAAGTAAGCAGAAAATACCTTTTTAGCAGCCAGTGGTCACTCAGATCTCTGCTAGAGACACTACTGCCACAGAAAACATTTGGGTATTTTATAATTATGTAGCAAGGTTTCTCAGTTCCTTCATACTAGATTCTTAAGTCTCAAAGAAAGGCAAACTGCCCCCATGTTACCTTTTTCCTCTGAAGTGAATCCTGATGCAGCCTCAACTTTTTCAAGTATTTTCCTCAGCTTCATTATTTTTGTAGCACATACATATCCATATCTAAGATAAATGGGTTTATTAAGCTATTAGCTAGTTTGTGATCAAGTCAGAGTAGTAACAAAAAACTATCAACCAATCACTTAAATACTGAAATACAGGTTCTCAAATCCTTCTTTAACTGCATACAGTATTTCTTCAAAGCTATATACTGATTTCTCATATTTAATCTGACTCCCAGTTTTCTTAATGTAGTATAAATTTAATGCAGTGCTCAACGTTTTTACAACATTTAAGAGCATTTTTAATCATCAACTTAAAAGGATAACTGTTTTCAGATTTGTCAGTCAATTACTTTTGATTTGTTTTCACTCTAATTTGCACTGCTTAATACATCATTTCAGAATCTCACATAATGACAGCACTGTGGGAGTTGTTAACAAAAAAAAAAATCTAATATTTGAGAAAAAAACACAGAGCTGTACTGCTGACCCAAGAAGCTGAGGCTTTGAGTATTCAGTCTTTTCCCCTAAAGTTTTAAGCATGGTAAAATGACAGTAGGACATTCAGCCACCTCAGGCACCTGAGACTCCTGCTACTCAGTGTGTATCCTGCTATCCTACCTGTTCCACAGACCCTGGAGCACACCAGGCAAAGCACACGCTCCCTGACAAGAACAAGGCTTCAGGGGCCAACATTTTTATNAGGCTTCAGGGGCCAACATTTTTATTTATCAAAACAAAAACTTGGTCAATTGTTCAGTGACAACAACTGTATTATTCACATTTGAAAAAAATCAAGCTTAAGAACAGTAACTTTTCAGGGAGATTTTTGTTGCACCTCCTTTGCTCATTGTGCCTGAGAAATTACAAAGGTCATATTAAGTTATTTTAATAAAAGAATTTTGGCCACTTGCAGACCACATGTAAAAAGTAATGAAACTTCTAAAGCCCTGCTAAATCTATTGAACTGTGAAACTCCATATAAGATAAGCCAAATAATTTTCTTGTCAAGTACAATAGCATTAAAAACATGTAGAGATGAATGCTGTGAGCAAACATAACTTGTATTTATCAATACTTTTGTATTCATACTTGTACGAATTTTACAATAGCTTTGTGCTGATCCATTTGCAAGTAAGAAATTAGTGAAAATATTTATCACCAAACAATGAATAACTCTTTCCAGTTGTCACTGATTAAATTTGCTATGAAGAAAAAGTAAAAATACTTAAAAGAGAAATACACTGAGTAGCAGCAGATAGCCAAACTTCTCAGATTTGCAGTAGGAATGCAAATACTGCAGGATCTTGCTAATTCATGTTAGACCAGAGACCAGTTCTTGTCTTTACTTACATTCTCAGAGGATTCACAATCTCTGTCCGCAGCAGCTCCTGAGTCTCACTATAATACTCTACATCATTCATCTCTTTAGGTCTGAGTAGCACAGTGTCCAAAACAGAGCTAAAAGAAAAGAGGCTACAAAGAAAAAAGGAAAAGGAAGGTTGTATTGACCATTTAGATGCCTGAGCAACATAAGACCAACCAAGCAAAGCCACAGAGGAATTAAAGAACTAAACAAACTCAAAGAGAGGCAATTATGGACAGGGGACACAGCTGCACTAAATAGCAAAGTCCAGTCCAACCCAGTTTCATTTCTGCAGCAAAGTACAGAACCAGGTGCCCAGGTAGATTCTGCAAAGCTGTAAGAGGCATTTCCCTCCCTCCACCCCCTGGCCTGTGTGCTCCTTATCCTTCAACCATTTACAGGCCAGGGACTCCCTCAGTCTAAACAAGCAGATCCATGAGGGCCAGTGCAGTTTGGACACAATCAGCACTTCACTGCTCACACTGGGAGAGCACAGGGACTGCAGCACAGGACACTGGAATACACACGGACACCCACTCAAGCAAAGATCACATGTTCTGCATTTCTAGCATGGGATGCCACTATACAAATTATGAACTTACCAGAATAAGGTGGAGTCTAAGTAACAGGAGTTGTAATGACCCTGGATACCTTTCTTCTTTCCAATCATTGTCTCTAAACCTTCTTTTTCCATTTTTGGAGGAGTGTTTTCTTCTACCACTTCACTTAAGTAACCTCCAAAGGCTGAAATTTTTTTTTTCAAAAGACACTTTAAAGCCTCAAATTTTATCCCCCTTGAGATTTTCCTATCAATGTTTTATAGCTAAGTTGCTACCTTAGTGTAAAGCATTCCTTCTCTGGATTAGAATAGCATTTTACTGTAGCTGAGACTCACTGTCTTCCAGAGAGTGAACAAGGCCTTACATTCCACACTAGAGTGCTTCAGAAAGCCTGCAGCACTGAATTAATTTTATCCAGTAGGAATGAAGTTCTCTTTTCATTACAAATGCCCTGCTCACACTATCTTACAAACATCAGACGCTTTTCTTTGCTGTTGTCCCA
>VZTT01043463.1:154134-166945 GCA_013400855.1 Buphagus erythrorhynchus | reverse complement strand
AATACAAAGACCTTATTGCAGGAGTGAATGAGCCCAAAGTCCTGCCAGTTCCCAGCTGACAAACAAGAAATAAGCAGGTCAGTACCTAGAGAGTTGCAGCGCTCGATCTGGTTGGAAACAGGCTGGAGTGAGGCAAACCTGGAATCTGGCCTGCAGCTTTTGAGTTTAACAAAAAGAGCTTTCTTTGGAGCACATGTGAAGTATCGAGTTCCTTTAAATGTTCCATCTGTACAGCCTGCACATTCATCTTCCTGAAAATTCAAGTGAGAATTCACTGTTTTTCTTATTTCTNGTGAGAATTCGCTGTTTTTCTTATTTCTACAATTCTGCAATAAGACATTTGATAAGGAATCTACCCACAAGTCACCCTTACTGTCACTCTGAAGCACAATATACACTGTTTCTGCAATTTAGTACCCAAAGCCTCAACTGAGGTGTTGTTTAACTGAATTTATTGAGAAAATTAGGACTTGCATGTTTCTTTCTTCATGCTTAAACTTTCACTCCATCCAAAATAAAACAAAAATTCCATCAGAAGCAGCATAGGGAAGGCAGGAGGAGAGACTCTGAATTTAACCTGGTCCAGATTCCTTCTGCAGTTAGAGCACTTTTTACCACTTAATTAAAATCACTGAGCATAGGGTAGCGTGAACAATTTCAGTGTGATTTGGCTGCACAAGCCTGCTTCAAAGCACACAAAGTGTACATCAAAGAGAGACAACACAAACTAGGAGTGAACAACAAGCTGCTACCTTTGAGAACAGGATTTAAGGTACACTGCCTGCTTACTAACAACAGCTAGGCTTTAATGCAGAAATGCACAAGTGGCACCCAGGTTAATGTAAGACACCCTAAGGAGCAGGCTCAGAATGCCTGTGGCAAGCTATGGCTTCAACTTCACCCAAAACACCCACAAGGATCAGGACTTGGTAACAGCTGGAATTCCAGTCACATTCTCACATACTTTGCTTATGTTTACATCATTTTATACTGCTTTATGTAATATTTTAGTGAACATTATCCTAAAATAAAGAACCCCATCTCCCTAATTGTGTACACATTAATTTAACCGATACCCCATCACAACCTTGGTAGCTGCTGCCACAGAGGGAATGTCAGTACACAACAGCAATTCATGTTTGAGGCAACAGTGGGGTTTTTTTACAAAGGGCCCACAGAAACACATAAAGCACATGGCTGTCAAATCAACAATATCACTACTGTCAATTATCAAAACCAGTCTTATGGCTGACAGTCATCACTCTGCCTGTTTGCTGATATGCAAACGACAAATAAAAAATTATATTCAACAAAGACTACTACAGCTAGAGAATTTCATATAAATTTCCACTTAAAGGATCTTGAAATTTCATTTTTCAATTACAATCTCCATAATGTAAGCAAAGGACACTCTTTTAAAGCAAGGAAGTGTTCAGTCCTACAAATTCCTTTGCCCACAGTGATACAAACACATCTCAGAGCCTACTAACAGGGTAAGGTGTAGGGCAGCCATAAAAGTCAGAGCTTATCAAAGAATTTAGCTCTAAGGAGATCACTTGGCCAGGGTCAAGGTGAGNGGGCATCCCAGGTGGGAGTTTGGGCAAATCCCCCAGACTGGCTGCTTTTGTAGCATATACAGGCACCAGCTCTGAGAAACAAAACCAGTAATTAACATCAATGTGAACCAGACTTTATATTTACCAGTTCCAGTCCTGCCAACACTTCATTTACTCCAGGGGGCTGGCCAATCCAGCGGATTACTCCATAGAAAGGAGGATTTTCTTTAACTTCAGCCAAGGAACCTGCTTCAAGACCATGTGAGTTTCCAACTGGGCTTGCTGCTGATGGACTCTCCTGGGTAGCTGTTGTATTCACATCACCCATGACAGACTGAACAGACAAAGAGAGAGGACTATGTCCAATAGTACCATTAGTACTTGTTGTTTTTGTCAAGCTAAAGGGAAGGGAGTGAAATCTATTTTCTGTAGACACAGAGTTTGTTAAAGGTGGCTGCAGTGGTGGTGAAGAATGCCCAAATCCAGAAGATGAATCAGTAAGTGACTTTGAAGGGTCTTCAGCAGCTGTTAAAATCAAAACCAGTATGTTAGTAAGTGTTGGGGGTTTTTTCCTCTGTATTACAAAAGGAAAGATTTGGCTCTCAAACCACTAACATCTGATGTAACAGGTGGGAAGCACTAACAGCTGGGGACATTTAGGAAGACTTTTGTCACTTGGCAACACTGGAGACCTAGAACTGACTGAGCAGACACTGCTGTAGTCCCACTACTTTTACCCCAAGCAGCAGAAATGAACAGCACAGAGAAAGGAGATGTTAGAAACTACAGGAAGGTTTAGATTGAAATCTTTTCTTCCATCATCACATGAGGCTTCTTCTTTGAATATGAGTTAACAGCCCCAAGGATTATGACTGTAGGGGGAAAACTAAAAAGAGCTCATTGGTCATTGTGACTGAGGAAATTATTTGGTTCACAGCTTATAAATGCATAAATAATTGCTTGCAGATATGATTTGCAAATGGAAAAGTGCTTATTCCACTGACTCTGTTACAACATACTTTGGTTCTAATACAGGGAATCTATCAGTATCTATAAAGAATAANATCCATCCATCCATCCATCCATCCATCCATCCATCCATCCATCCATCCATCCATCCATCCTCCCACTGCTGCTCCACAAGGACAACAAGCTGTTGTCCCTGCCATCTTCTCTCGTCTCTCTACATAATCATAAAATACCCTGAGTTGGAAGGGTCTCTAATACACAATTGGTATTCACAGAACAAAAGCCTCTTCATCTTCACCCATTCTCCCCATGCTGTTTCATTAAATGAAGTTAATGTCTTCAAAATGTTNAAAAGTGCTTATTCCACTGACTCTGTTACAACATACTTTGGTTCTAATACAGGGAATCTATCAGTATCTATAAAGAATAAAAGATTTAAACATGTCATGAGCAATGCAGTGCCTGATAAAAGAGATCACAACTACATGGAACAGCACAAGCACTCTTTCNAACCAAGAACAATTTTAACCCATTTTCTTTTGTGGTTCAAGGAATTCAGGGACTACTGCTACTATAGGTTTCTGGTGTAACTTAACAGTTTGGTATTTACCCATTCAGTCATTAAGCCAGTTAGCCACACTTTTCTAAAGTTTACCAGGAAAAAAAAAAAGGTCTAGAAGCAAATCAAGATATATTGATCCTTCAAGTATGTGCATTCATACTTTTAAAAACCAAAAAAGATTTTACAGAAATAACTTTTTAAAAATACAGAAAAAAAAGCTCATGTATACATAGATAATTTCCCTGCTCCCACTTCCAGACTGATTAGCTGGCATGGCAGAATATTACAGCTCCCTTGGGTCTGTAACACAGCTACAAAGACAGGCAAAACACAATTACTGTGTATACTCGGCTACAAGGAATACTTCATGTCTTCCATCCCAGCCTCAGCTTTCATTTTGCCTGTGAGACATGTGCATTTCCACAGAGCTGCACATGAGTTTCCAAGAACATAATCTCCTACATGTAGAATAAAACCACAGGTCACACCAAGACAGAGTACATTTCCACAGGGATTTCAAGATACTTTTTATGATGTAGTATGTATTCCAGTATGACAACATGGTCCAACTGTTTTAGATTTAATCTCATCCTTGTTTTATTTAAAGAACATAATACACTCTAGTTTTGTTTTGTGGGTTTTTAAAATAAATATATTAAAAACTATCCTCTCTCCTTACCTTCATCAATATACCATGGGGGTTTTGTTTTTGTTTGAGGTTGAGAGTCAACTGATGAGCCATTTAATGTGTAGAAGACTTCAGATCTGCTTCTATTTCCAGGTTCAGAGGTAGATCCTGGAAAACAACGTATTTTCTCGAAGAGATTAATCTCTATTTACAAACGGTCACCTACACTCTTGTTTCACAACATAAATTTGTTACTACACTTTCAAGAAGACACAACTGCCTTTCCACAAAGGAACAAACTCTCCTATCAAGGCTAACACAGTTCTAAGCTTACAACAAGGTAGAAGTCTACACCACACCTACTCTCAGCTGAAATCTCAAGGTACCAAGCTGAAAAGAAGGCAGAAAATACCTCTCAAGATCAAATTTTTCATGACTATAAGTTATGGGTATAAGAAGGTATTTGCAATACAGTTACAGAAGGTGTGCTTTGGTTTTAAAGCACTAAAATACTAAAAAAACAGTAGGCAAATAAATTACTGATCCAATTCCAATTCTATAACTTGTGCCAACATATAACTACAGCTACTACAGTGAGGATAATCTCTGCCAGCATTCAATGCCAGGTAAAATGACAACTTACAGAATATATTGTCATTAGTATTCTACTACCCAATGCAGCCACTAGAAAAATCAANNTTTTTTTGGTGGTGGTGGTTTTTTTTATTTTCCCCTGGGAGGTTTTCAGAGCTGAACAAAAACAGAGTCAAGGAAGTTTATATTTTGTGAATTCAATTCTGGTTTTGAATCACAGCAAAATTAATACAGTCACTATTAAGTAGATCTGCTCCTGGGCTACAAATTTTGAAATTACTAGTTCTGCAAGAAGACAACAGCAAACTATATTTATTAAAAACCAAAACAAAACAATAAACACACATCACACTTCCAGAGAAACAGAATGCAGCCCTGACCTGGTGATACCAGACAACTCGGTAATACGGTCTTGAATTTTTGCTAAACCTAAAACTCTTTGTCATGAAAATGAAGGCAGTTTGAGCAATCTTATCTTAAACCATCTTTAAAATGATTAAATAAATTCATACTAATACTCTACTGCAGAGAAATTTAACTTTTAACTACAGTTGGACTTGATAATCTTAAAGGTCTCTGCCAACCTTGATGATTCTGTGAACTTGACCCATAACTGAAACAATACATCAACTGATAGAAAAGACAATACTTTTTTGCAAGCAACAAAATGTTGTAATCTTACATAAGTAAAGAAAATCCCTTCCCATACATACCTATAGCCTTTGGCTTACTATGATTGAACAAGCTTTTGTCACCACTTCTTGAGGTATAGGCAAGCTTGGGAGGTCTCCTGTCCTGTGACACAGTCTCTAAGACATGGCACATGAAGAGAGTATTAGATTCCCTTTGCTATGTTTTCACTATGTTACACAAAGTTCACCTTGAAATGTAACTGAACAAAGCTCTGCCACCACAAGCTTTAACACTGAGTGGAACAAAGCCTTGCTTGGCACATAAACAACAATCTGCTTTTGTCACATCAGCAATTGCTTACTGCAAAGTCTACCATTACTTCTTGAACATATCTAATAGGTTGACTTCACATCCTTTAATGTATGTATATATTTCCATTATGGAAAACAGATGCAAGACATTTTAAGTTTTTTCTACCAACACATCTACAATAAATGCTCTTTTCAAAAAATGTAGAAGTCCCCATGAATTCTCCAAAGAGCAGAAATATTTGTGCAAAAACGTGCATGTCAACTAAACCAGTGAGTAGGAGGCAGACATAAGAAAAGTCAAATTGCAGTGTGAGAGCAACAAATACAGACTACAGACTCATTAGTACCTGCCTAGAGATAGTGCCCAAACAAAAGTCTCATACAAACTTTTCTTTCTTCAGAAAAGGAATCAGCAAACTGTAGCTGTTACAAGTTAACACTATTCAGTGAATTACTCCAGTGAATTTTTCCACAGTCTTGACAGGCGTTTCCAAGTATTTATTCCCAGAATACATACATAATCCTGTCAATACCTTTCAAGCACAGAAAGAACAGCTTTCTGATGAAGATACCTGAACTCCTGGAGTAAATTGAACAATAGTCCATAGAAAAGATTCCCACTACACTCATATATTCTTGAATATTACACACTGCATAGTATTGTAATTACTATACAATTTGACAGGAATTTTGTTCAGTATTAAAGCTTTTCTACTCGTGAGACTGTAATCCTGTGGTTAAAAAGGAGGGCGAAACTGAAGAGGAATATAAGAGAAGTTAATTCAAGTGAATTTTGCAGTATTGCTTTAATCATATAACTGTGCCTAGGTGGAGAATGTCCTAGATGTTATCAAAGTCTGCCTTCTGGTTAAGAAGCAGGGCATACCTGGAATAACATCGTTGATATGCAGAAGAAGTGTGCTTTCAACACTTGCAAAACTGCACAGTTGTATTCCATTATATCTTCCATCCCAGTTTCCAATCGGATTATCCTAAAAATAGAAAAACACATTACATATATCCCAAAAGAAGATTTACATCATACTGAGTACACACATATGTCTTTAGGAATATAAAAAGTAGGAAAATGAAACATTTGACAGCATCTACTTTTTCCTGTAATTAATTTTGTATTTAGAATAGCCAAACATCAGTCTTTAAAGACAAAAGCTTAAAACATTACCTGAGAAACAGCTCCTACTTAAAAAGCATTTTTCTTCTAAAAAGCATTACTGATAAACAAGCTAGAGCAATTCCAGTGCATTTTTAGGGAACAGGTAATGCAACCAAGAAAATGGAAGCATCTAACCTACAAAAGCAGAACAATCTTGAACTACCAAAAGTTTAAAAGCTGTTAATTTTTAAAAATTCATGTTGCTAGAAATAATTTTTAATGCAAAGCTTCACATTTTCTTGAAAGATCAACTTTTGTACTTGAAACTCACACTTTTAAGGTAGAACAAATTCAAACAAAACAGTTACATGAAAAAAGCTTTTAAAATGGCTAACAAAAGAAAAAGACATCCAGCCTATTTTTTAACAGGCAGAACAAAGCCAGTCTCACAAGACGAACACTTGACTCCATGACTTCCAGACTGACACCTAGCATGGCAAGTAGCTCAGTGGAGGCTCCTCACTCAGAGTAAGCAGAGTATTTCACCTGAACTGTTTAGCATCAAATATGACACCATTTACCTGATGCCAAGAAAATCACCACCAAGGGCATCTTTGAACACAGTGTTTATTTCCCATTTTAGGTCAGCCTCCACTGAAGTAGCTTGTGGATAATGTTTCTTCTTCTACGTGCATGTCATTCACTAGCTAACACACATGCAGAAGTTATTAAAGTCGGATTATTTTCTTACCATGTCCACTCCAACAACGTATCCTAAACTTTCGTTTCCTGGTAAGACATCACAGAATATAACTGTCCCATACTCTATACTCTCTCCTATCTTCAGAGAAACCCTGGAGTTGATCTCCAGAGGAGGAAGTTCTACCTGCATTGTGTCAACTGGAGCTGCATAGTCACTTTCCAGTTCATTGTCATCATCTTCCACCAGCTCCAGTTTGTCCAAAGCAACAAAAACCCCACAATCCTCATCACATCTGAAAAGTTGCTTGCCTTGGTACTGTCCATCAGTAAAGCCCTGACCACGACCTTCTTCCTAAGTGTCAGAGGACTAAGAGGAAGGAAAAAAAAAAAAAAAGACAAAAAAATCAAATCATGTATTTTGTGAAAAAGAGACTACTAAAAAAGCAGTAACATAATCCAGTGTTTTGGACAAATTGCACTAACAATTTGCCTGATGCACTATCATTATTGAGAGAATTCTGTTGTCAGAATCTGTAGCAAATATACAAACTGTCTATCTTCAGGGAATAAAGAGCAACATGTCACTAGATTAGAGAGTAGCTGCAGGCAGAAGCCTTTATACTCAGAGAAGCATGTTTTCTTCAGGTGCACATTTTGCTTCAATCATCAAATTTTTGCTCTATCAAGACAAGACTACTTCATACTAGACATAATGCTAAGCATTCAAAAATTCCACTGATATGCCATATAAAGTGAGACAATTTTCAGAAACACTTGGGCCTGGTATTCCCTGACGTTCTCAGTAAAAATTACAAAGAGTTCAGGAAAAGTTTAAAGAGTACTTTGAAAAATATACTTCTACAACAAGAGGAGAACTCTCCTGAACCTAATCCTTCAATAGCTTATGGTTGGCATTAATTTTGCAGAAATATCTCACAAGGAGCACAGAACATTGGACTTTTAGGGATCTACAAACACAGCAGCCCTAAAATCCAACCCTGCATTTATGGACCGTATCCTGACACAGGCAAACAAAGTACTCAACAGAAATCTGAGAGTCACCATGATATCCAATCATGATAGTCACCATGAAAGGGAGGTAAGTATTTTAGCCCAGAGAAGCTGTGGATGCCCCATCCATGGCAGTGTTCAAGGCCAGGATGGATGGAGCACTGGGGAATCAGGTCCAGCAGAAGGTGTCTCTGCCCATAGCAAGGGGTTTCGACTAGATGATATTTAAAGTATCTTCCAAGCCAAACCATTCCACGATTCCATGAATTAAATTTTTCTGGGCTAGAGGACTCAGAGTATGTTCAATTCTTTCTGCCAGCCCATGCACCACATCAAGCTTCACTTAACATGGAGATTACAAGGCTGATGTGATATGGCACATTCACATAAAAGTTATGAGAACACTGAAGCTAACAGATTATAGGGGTAATATGTTTCTAGAAAAAAAAATTATTAGTACTTCCTCTTTATACTGAAGATGTATTTAACTCACCTCATAAAGTATATCTGATACTACTCCTTAGCAAGTAACTTACCAGCAACTCTACTCCAAAGTATATCCCTGTTAGGGACCTTTCTTGCATTAAGGGTCCTCTGAAGCGAACAACTCCAGGATATTTCTCATCCCCTGATCTCAGCTGTACTCTAACAGGTGAGCCAATATCTATCTGGACACCTTTAGCTAATCTGCTTTTGCTTTTAAACAAACTGTATCTTTCCTCACAGTTAGTAATAGCCAGAAGCAACTCAGCTAGTTTTTCATTTATTTCTATAACATCCTTCTCATCCACAAACAAGATTGCATGAGGTTGTTCCAGAATCTTTAATCCAATCTGCAGTTTCTTGCCTTTACATGGAATATTTCTGGAGTGTGCCACAGAAGAACGATCTTGAAAAAACTGCCCAATGCTACCTTTGGGCACTTTCAAGAGCTTTTGAGTCTGCTTGTCTATAACACTGCATTCTTGGAGAAGCAAGTAAAAGATCCGCTCTTCCCAATAGGATGAACTTGCTTTTTCTTGACTCCATAAGCCTGAATTCATTGTGATTAAAACTTTAAAAGCTGCACAGAAGTCTTCAAGAAAAATAAGCTCTTGATTTATGTGCAGTGATCTTTCCAAATTCTACTGGAGGGTCCAATCTTTGTGAAATAATGCAATATTCATTTTGAAAAGAAACTCATTCAGAGCAGAAAGCCTAGAATAAAAAGAAAAGAAAAAAAGACAAAATTGAATTAGGTAAGTACAGCTAGTCTTAAGTAAAACATAAAACAATTTAAATCTGTGACCAGACTCATTCCTCATACAGATCAGAGTTCAGCAAAATGCAAGGCAGTGACCACAGTCCCAGAACAGCCACTGTACTGCTGATCATGGACAGACCCCTTTACCCATTTCTGTTCCTTATTGCTGTGTATTTCATTTCCTTCTTTAGTTCCTTGGGAAAAAAAAGGGTTGTGGAAAACATAATGAAATGCAGAAAACAAAGAAAACACCCATAAGTGAAAGCAAAAAGAAAACCTAAGTGCAAATGAACACAAATAAACAATCTGCTCTAGTTTACAAACAATATTTTAATGAAACTTTCCACTATAAGGCTCTTTTCCCATGCTTAGTGACTATTTATTTCTGACAAAGTGTACTGCATCTGTCATCCTGCATAACATTTTGATTTAGTGAAGCAGAAAATTGTGTTGACAAAATAGAGCAGCAGAAAATGGGGACTTCAGTAACTTATAACAGCCATTTCTTTAATAGAAATGGACAGTTCCAGTACTATACAATATATGAAAACCAAATTGTGCCAGCATTGCAACATGCAATTCTCAGAAAAAAAATTGGAGGCTTTTATTTTTATCATTCTAGAAAGATAATTCACTTCAACAAAGTAAGAGATACCTGACTTTCAGTTATTAAAATACCACAGAGCAAACACCTTAGTTAAACATCATCTTTAGAAATACAGTTTACAACCAATGAAGTGAAAAAGAAAATTTGAAAATACTTCTTTGAGCATATGTGTCTATAGTTTTGATCATAGTGGATACATGAAGAAAGATCTGCAGTACCTTAGCAGGATTTGCACTTCTAAAGATGAAACCAAAGGGCAGTATACAAATTCAGAATGTATTGTCACAGGAATTTTCCTGTTCCAAATCTGTGATGCCAAAGTTTGCATTTAGTTAAAGGACAATCTCAATGACTATTTATACCTAAAGGCAAATAATCTTTGTCCTTGTGCCCTGGTACTCTATTTCTCCACAACTTTGATGGCATACCAGTACCACAAAATCTATTGCTGTTTCTCCTGGTTTGAACCCAGTTTCAGAAGCTATTGGAAAGCAATGAAACCCAGTAGTCTGTAATTATTTCCCTTATCTTTTTAAACAGACAGGGTATTTAACAAAACTCTTTCCCCAAAGAAAAGCAGTAAGTACAGACAACCTGAAATTTGGGCAGTTACATCTTTCAGTCCCTAGGAACTCACACATCCCTGTGCTACCTTGGAGGCTCCTGTAGCATCCACTCAAACCTGCTTCTCATCTGCACAGATGTGACACGTGGGGGTCAGTGTCACCACCACACTTCCACACTGCTGCTGCAGCAGCTCAAGGAGATCTGTGGCTTCATGTGGGATCTGCAAAGTAACCAACATCTGAGGGGCAGGATCCAGGCAGCTCCAGCCCCCAGAGGAGGAAAGCCTGGTAGACCATCCATGTGTTTCCTAGCTAAAAAATATTCTTCCTCACTTTCATTTGATACACATAAATAGGCTTTAATGTTTGTTGGTGATGAACAAAAAAGTGGTGTGAGCATGGGATTGAAATAATTTATGTGGAAATTGATGATGAACACAGCAAGATTCCCCCCCCTCCTGCCCCACAAGGAAACATGATTAAATGACCATTTGTTTTTGTAAGTCTACTCAGATGGTAAAGTAAGAGTTTCATATAAGTTCTGACTAGATCTCTCCCTTTACTTTTTTCACACAATGGGAAAAAAATCCCTGTCTTGTTCTTCATAGCTCCTTTTTATGTTCTCAAGAACACTTATGTTCTTTCAAGAGCTGACACACTTCACTTTCCTTTTTTTTATCTGAGCCATTCCACAAAGTTTCTCAATCCCCAGAAGACTGCAAACAAGTATCTCTGGCATTACAGGGATCCTGATTTTTCCTACTTCATTTACAGAAATAATTAATTTTAATTTTAGTAGGTATGCATGGAAATAATATATTACAAGAGAAAGTCTGTTCAACAGCTTAAAATAGATTGATTTTTTAAAAATAAGATTTATCATATCTATTTTTAATAAGTATATCTTATTTGCACATCCATTGCTGCAAGAATACAATCTTCACATGTTTAATAGTAAAGAATTCAGCGTGAAAACTTGTCAAAGGCTGCATTTAGATTATGTAATAACTTTATGTGGTGTGTGGTCAGTCTTTCAAAGTCCTAGTCACCCACAGAAATGTTACTAAACCCACTGGCTATATCACCAGAAGGCTTTCCTTTAATAAAGAGTTCATTGTCACTATATAAAAATGCCTTCCTTTAAAAGCTTATCTACAACCACTGTCCCATACAGCTTTAAAAGCCAAATATTCTTCTTTTAGAATAATACAAGTGATAAGTTAGTATTTTAAGAGTACAGAAAAACTTGTTAAAAGAACATTAAGTTTTGGCAAAGTATCAAAATTACATTTACATACACTACTGATCTTATGATTAATTTTTACAGCCATTTTCCATGGAATTCTGTGATTAAAATAAAATCTTTGCTGAACAAACAGCATAGTTGTATCAGACTCTGACCAGAATAAACTATTGTCACTACAGAGACATCTCATCAGAATAACAGTTTGCTCTGAAATTCAAGAACTCTATTTCTACCCTGCAGGAGCTTTAGATGAACTATATAAAGATATTTAAACCAGCTATCGGGTTTCAGAATGAACATACGTCTGTGGCTCTAATTCAGAGTATAAAATGAAAAGGCTAAAATAACCTGTACAGTTTCTTTAAAAAAACTGACAGTTTAATACCAAAAATAATTAAACCACCTGAGATGCAAAGTTCTGTCCTTCACCAGCCCAAAACAAATTTTCACGGGAAGGTTAAAACTAGGAACGAGGAAATTTAGTTGCAGCTCAACGTACAGAGAATTACATATCGGAAATACAAGCCATGAGTGGAAGAAATAGAAACTGTTTCTCAAAGCAGTGGTTGAAACAAGGTAATACAAAAATGTTCATACTGGCAACATGATTCCTGAAAGAAAAGGCACCTGCGTTGCGTTCGGCTTTCTAAATCTGATACAATTAATCCCCGCGAGGGGAAGAACTGCGATCATTCTCAGGGCCGGAATGCTGTGGCGTTACCAGATTAACCCACACGGCCGCTCTGCACACACGCCGCGGCCAGTCCTCCCCGAAAAATGAAATACGTGTGCTCACGTTCCGAAATGCTACTGAACATCGTATTTCACTGGGCTCTCCCACGGAGTGCTTCATGGCAAGGCACGGCCGTGCGACCCACAAGGCTCCGTGCAAGGCTCAGCTTCTGAGAACAATTGTCCTGCCTCGCAAACCTGAGCATTTTCTCTGCTCCCCGGGCGGCTCTGCGCAGGACGGGGAAGGAAAGTCCCGAAACACTTCTTGAGTCGCCAACGCGCTGCTCGGGGATTGAGGCTGTAGTGTCGGAAAGGCCCAGCAGGGCCCGCCAAGAGC